>LOJH01043873.1:0-12678 GCA_001685095.1 Ellobius talpinus | reverse complement strand
GAGAGAGAGAGAGAGAGAGAGAGAGAGAGAGAGAGAGAGAGAGAGGAGATAAAGAAAGAAAAAAGAAATGAATATCTTTGTGATCGGGGTTTCTTGATGCCATTTCTGTATTGTACATTTGCAGGGCTGATTGTATGTAGTGTGGTTTTGGATTTGACCATGTTTACATGGAACTCATAGCTCTTATACCCCATGAAGGGAAAGAGCTATTTTGAAACATCTTTACAAAGTTTTTGAAAATAGCATCAATACCCATAAACAGATGTGTGACCAGGTGCATGTGTGTTTTCTCAATTACTAAGCAAAGCTATAAAGTGACCATTAAAAGATGTCAGCCTGCCAGGTTTGCTGTAAAGATTTGTCACTTGAATTGATTTAATAAAATGCTGATTGGTCAGTAGCCAGGCAGGAAGTATAGGGGGGGTGACCAAACTAAGAATGATGGGAAGGAGAAGGGTGGAGTCAGGAGTGACCAGCCAGATGCAGAGGGAAGCAGGAGATGAATGTGCCATGCTAATAAAGGTACTGCCATATGGCAGAGCATAAACAAAGAATATGCATTAACTTAAAATGTAAGAGCTAGTTGGTAATAACTCTGAGCTATTGGTCAAGCATTTATAATTAATACAAGCCTCTGAGAGGTTATTTGGGACCAGTCAGTTGGGATAAGAAATATCTGTTCATCCAAGTTGGTGTCACATGCCTTAAAACCCAGAATTTGGGAGGCAAAGGCAGGTGGATCTCTGTGAGTTCAAGGCCAGCCTGGTCTACATAGTGAGTTCCAGGCCTCTCGGAGCTACATAGTAAGACTTCATTTCCCTAAACGAGCCCTGCTTCTGTTAAAAGCCTGACAACATTAACAGGAAGCAGAACACATTAAACTATTATTTTTTAATGCTAGCCCTCTTTAAATTTTTATTAAAAGCAGATCAATATTCTAAGAAAGTCTAATTGCTTTGAATATAAAGTATTAAAATATTAGCAGGATTTTCTTTAAAATTACATTAATTATATATAACCAAGTATTTTTGTATAATATTTATTTCTCTATAAATCTCATAAATTATGAATAGCATTTATAGATGTGACCACTATATATTTATTAAAAACATAAGCTGGTCCTGGTGGCACAGGCCTGTAATCCCAGCTGCTGAGGCAGGGGTCACAAGTTCAAGGCCCACTTACTCATACAGTGAGTTCAAGTTTAGTCTGAACAGCTCAGTGAGACTTGTCTCCAAATTTTTTTAAGACATATTTTATGTTTATGTATATGTTTGTATGTCTGTGGGTACATATCATATGTGCAGTGGCTATGGAGGCCAGAAGAAGGTGTTAGATTCCCAGGAAGTGACATTACAGATGATTGTGAGCCACCCAGCATGGGTGCTGAAAACCAAACTCAGATCCTCTGCAAAAGCAGTTATTGCTTTTAACTACTGAGCCATCTCACCAGCCCCTCAAAAAGTTTAAAAAGATTATGGTGCTAGGGAGATAGCTCAATCAAAAAAGTGCTTTCCTGAGTTCAGTGCCCAGAACCAACATGTAAAAAGGGTGCCAGGTGTGGTGGCCTGTGCTTATAAGCCAGCGCTGGAGGAGGAGGTGAATTTCTTGGTCTGTGGGGCAGCCAGACTAGACTACTTAGCAAGCGGTGGGCCGGTAAGAAATACTGTGTCAAAAAGAAAAAAAGGTTGGCTTACACCTTTAGTCCCGGTGCTGGGGAGGCCAGCCTGGTCTACATAGAGAGTTGGAGGCCAGCCTGGTCTACATAGAGGGTTCCAGGCCAGTCAAGGCTATGTAGTAAGACCCTGCCTCAAACAGAAACAAAAACCAGAGTGGATGGTGCCTGAGAAATGATATCTGTGGTTGATACCTGCTTCCACACACATATGTACATGTGCATCTGTGTGCACACGCGTGAACATTACCTCTCATACGAGAAGAGGGTTTGAATCTAATGTGGTGGTATAGCATTTATATAGCATGCTTAAAAAAAGAAAGAAAAGAGAAATAACAAAAAGTATTTGAAAACCATACAAAGTAAAGTCTTCAATGCTTTCATCAAGCTGCTTCTGTCAGTGACTTAACATCATCATACTATGTAGCATGTCATAAGAACATCTTCTGTCACAACACAAATGTTGTGTCTAATGACCCAATGAACACAGAGTTCTAGCTCAGGCTGTCTTTTTGTTAGCAATACTGGGTTTGTCTTGATATTTAAGTATTACATGTACTATCTACTGGCAATGAATTAATATTGAGAGACAGATTTATTATTCCAAGAGTTAAATCAGCCCATCTCAACACAGTCAAAATAAATCAATATTTCACATGGAACAAATCCCAGAAACTATGCAAAACTTTCTGTTTTTATAGGCCCATCCTAAATTCATTTCTTAAAATTATATTTTATTTGCCTGGCAAAAAAATTGTGAGCATTTCTGAACTTTTCTTCTTTTAGAACAAGCCTTGATTTTAAATCATTGCTTTCTGACTCTGTGCTTGTGCCTTCAACACTCTCACTATGCTCTTCTGCTTCTTGATAAAGAAGCACGCTTGACCCTGTCTCGGACATCCTGAGCACACACAGGACGACTGCAAACCCTGCTGACTGCTTCTCTGTTTCAGACAGTCTCTTGAGGATGTAATGAAACCATCCAAGTCTGTCTGGGTCCACACCACATGCGGATTTCGGGGCTTTCCCAGCCTTCTTGATATAAAGGTTGCCAGGGGTTCAAGACACTTAGCTTTGCTAGAGGCTGAAGTGTGGGAAAACCTACAACAGTGTGTCAAACACAGGACCATTCCGAGGGCCTCTAAGCACTGTCCCTGGGAGAGGGAATTTCTGAACTTTTAACAAAAGAGATTTTAGTTTTGTTTATATGTATATATGTGTGTGTGAGTGTGCATTTGTGGATTCTAATGCAGTTCCCGCAGACGGCAGAAGAGGGTGTCAGATAGCCTGGAGCTGGAGTTAGGAGCCATGTGCTCTGGTCATGGGACCTGAACGCCTGTCTTCTGAAACATCAGTACATGCTTTTAGCTATTGAGCCATCGCTCCAGTCCCATGTTTTAAAAATTTGATCACCTTTTAAGTGCAAGATATTGGCAAGCTCTTTTTTTATAAGACTTAATAACATGGTCCTTTTTCTAGAACATATAGGGTAAGTTCACCTAGATCCTGAATATGATTGTTTGTACAGAACATATCTCCTATAATTCTCAATATGAAAAATAAAATTTAGTATAAACATATTTGACAAAATATCTATCATTTTATATGTATAATAGCCTTAATTTTAGAATTTCATTATTATCAATAATATTTATTGATCTATTATTCCCAGAGAGTATTCCCAGAAAACAAACACATAGGAATAATCTAATAAAAGTGTTTTTAATGTACATTAGGAGCATTTTGGTTAATATAAACGTTATATCCTCTCATTTGCTTTTAAATTTGACTACTTAAAAATAAAAATTAATCTCTTTCTAGAATTTGTTTTTCAAGAAAGCTCTGATCAAAATCTATGTAGTCAATACAGAATTTGTAACTAATAGGCTGTGTGCAATGGTTTATGCTGTAATTCCACTTGGGAGGTAGAATTTAAATCTATCTTCAGATACATAGAGAATCAAAGGGTAGCTTAGACTACATAAGACCCTGTCTCATTACAAGAAAATAGCAAACAAGCTATATAACTTAACACAATTTTATTTTATAATTCTGAGGAATGCTGTTTTATATAAACAAATTGAACTTTCAGTAAAGCATTTTAAATATTTATTGTCCCTCTAAAATACTTGCTTTAGGGACTGGAAGGACAGCTTAGCAGTTAGGAGTGCTTGCTGCTCAGTCATGAGGGCCAACCAGAGTTCAAACCAGCAAACGCTTCTAACTCCAGCTCTGGGGAATCTTAACACCACTTAGCCTGCTGGTGTGTACCTGAACACACACACACACACACACACGCACGCACGCACGCCCAGTGTATGCCTTGTACACACACACATGTACATTGTGATGACACACATAGATATCAACAAAATTTTTAGCTCTTTTGTATTTATTCTTTGTCTTTCACATTATGCATCTCTATCCCATTCAGTTCCCTATCCCTTCATATCTGCCCTCTGCCCTTGCAACCTCCCTTCTAACATAAAATAAAATTTAAGAGGAAAAAAATCTATCTCATCATGGAGGCTGCATTGTGACACAGGGGGTCATGCAGTAAACCCGTTTATCCATACATCTTTACTTGCAAGTATTTATTGCAAAGAGTCCTTGGTCTGGTCCCAGGCCTCTGATTTCAGTCCCAAAGAAACACACAGAAACTATATTAATTATAAACTGTTTGGCTTATTAGCTCAGGCTTATTATTAACTATATATATAGTTAAATTTTTTTAAAAAGAAAAGTCTTTTTTCATTTTACATACCAATCCTAGTTCCTACTCCCTCCCCTATTAACTAGATCTTACAACTCAAACTAACCCATAATTCTTGTCTGTTAGCCCTGTGGCTTAGTACCTTTTATCAATGAGGCATTCTCATCTTGCTTCCTCTGTGTCTGGGTGATGACTGCAGACTGAGCCTTTCATTTTCCCAGAATTCTCCTAGTCTGGTTTCCCCACTATACTTTCTGCCTGGCTACTGGCCAAACAGCGTTTTATTAAAACAATATGAGTGACAAATCTTACAACGTATAAAAGCATTGTCCCACAGCAGATATCTTCCTTAATCTCCTCTCCTCATTATTATTGACATTACATAATATCAAGGTCTTATGTCGAAACTGGAGCTCACTTTTTTCCTTCTAAAATGTGTGGCCAGAAAATCCCTGGAATCCACCCCCTAGGCCTGAGGTTATAGGTGTGTGCTGCGGTGCCCGAGGACCCAAACTCAGGTTTGCATTCTTGCTCAGCAAATTAGTCCTCTACTCACTGAGCCATCTCCCTAGCCCATCTTCATGCTGTGCTTCACTCATGTTTCATGAAACATTATCAATAGACTCCTGCTACTATTTTAATAGATTTTAAAGAATTTAAGATTGCCGAAGTTTATAAGGCAGTAGAGAGTTATCAGTTTTTAAATAGCCAGTTAAATCTGAACTATTTTATGACAAATTAAGATCATCTGATTTTATTTTAAATCTTTGTTATAAATCATTTTACTTCTTGTAAATCATGTAGCAATTTTTTCATCAGCTTCAGCTTTTAAAATTCATATTTGGAAGCACAGAATCAAAACAAGCCCAGTACCAGACCATAAACATTCAGCCAGGAAGCTCAAAATTAACATGTACATTTCCATTAGGCCGGAATGAGACAAAGTCCTTAAACCACTAGTTTTTTTCTTATCCCAAACTCTATAGTTAATGCCTACCTTTTTTTTAAACTAACCACCTTTTCAAAGGAAGAGAGAAAATAAAAACCCAGACATGTAACAGCTTCCTTGTGTTAATATAGCCCCCAAACCATTCCTAATACACACACACAGAGAGAGAGAGAGAGAGAGATGACAGAGACAGAGACACAGACAGACACAGACATATATTCACTTTAAATTAAGCATCTAAGTAAATTTAAAAATACAAAAGTAAAGTGGTCAGAGGTTTGTCACTCAGATTTTTCCAGGAACCCTAAGGGTGGATGTTCCATTACAAATAAAAGCAATGCTTTGATTCAGAGTACACTTTTAGATACACACTGTAAACTTACAGATGACTAATCAGATTGCTGGTAGGGAGGGGTGCACACCAAGACAGCATAGACAATATATTACACAATTAAAATAGAAGTCTCCTCAATGCTCATGTTTCTCTGGGTTTCAAATAGTTTACCAGAACCCCAGTAGCTCCAAAGAGCCTCAAAAGACCAATACATTCCAGCCTTCCCTGTTAAACAGAAAACACCTAAACAGTTCATTTGCTGAATTTGCTCAAGAGCTTCCAGACTGACAATATTACACCATAATGACCTAAATGGTTCAACACAGCCCACTTGGCTCAAATGAGCTTTTAAATCAAAGGAAGACAAAGCCCAAGGTGCACTGAGTAAGGAGAATTTAGCAAGAGTGAGACTTTAGGGCCTGCAGAGCCCAAACACTAACGTCTTGGGTCTCTGATTTACCAGAGGTAGAAAGTACTGCAGCCAGCTGAAGTGGAGAGATGAGAAAGACCCCCTGGCATAAAGTGATTCTGGCAGTTAGGTGGACTGTTGATTCATTATTCTCCCTCTAGGATCAATCTGCTAAGTGGTTGCCACCCAAACTGTGTCTTTTTCTTCTGGCTAGGTATGCCAAAATTATCACTGGAGTTTTTAGGTTCAAAACCTGGTCTTGGTAGCTCCAGCAAGGTTTGGTGCTTTGTCCTCAAAATGCCATAATAAAAAGTAGAGAAATGAGATCTGTTTAATGTGACCCCCAAGTCCACCTTCAGGGTGCTAACATGATGTTTAGCTTAACTAGAGGGCAAGGAAACTGTAGTGCGAATTCTAATTGATCTTAATAATAAAAACCTGGAGTCAGATAGTTGTTAGATGCTGAAAGATCAGAGAGACAAAGGACCAACCCACAGCCACCTCTCCCCTCGCCAACTCCTCAGGGAAAAGGGGTCACGCTTCTGTCTCTGTCCTGCCTTTTCACTTCCTCTCTCTGCCCAGCCACATTATTTCCTGTTCCCTCCTCTTCCAGGTGCTAGGCTTAAAGGTGTGTGCCACCACTACTTGGCCTCTGTGGTTAACTAGTGGCTAGCTCTGCACTCAAATCTCCAGAAAACCTTTGTTAGAACACAAACAAAATATCACCACATTCCCCCTTTTTCGTCTAAAATAAAAAAGGTTATAAGTAATATAAGAAAAAACTATATACAATAAATACAATAGCTGGGCAGTGGTGGCACATGACTTTAATCCCAGCTCTCAGGAGGCAGAGGCAGATGGATCTCTTGTGAGTTTGAGGTCAGTCTGATCTACAAAGCAAGTTCTAGAATTAGCTTCATAGCTACTGGGAAACCCTGTCTCGAAAAACCAGAAACAGCAGAACAACTATATAACTATAAATAATATATACAGGTAATAAATAGCTCACCAATGTCTAGTCCATTTGCATTTGACAAATTCAGAGAAAATACTGCATTATTTATCCTATCTTGGTGAGTCCAAATTATAGTACTTAATTTACCTTCTGTCCTAATTTGCAAAACCAAAACCATTTTTTAATGTCTCTCAACTTTGTATACTTTACACTACTTTTGTAAATTTCTTTTCTGTATCTGGTAACAAGGAAAACTATAAATATAAATATAAAGTCTTCAACTTCATCAGAAACCTGAGATGGAAATAATATTACCTGAGTAAGCAGGAAGTGTAAGCGAGCAATTTTCAAAAAATGTGAGAAGTAACAGAAACAGCTGGCTCCCTGGACAGTCTTCCAAGGTTATCTGTAGTGTTGGGGCATCCATCTTTGGCCTACAGGCCTAGCATATCTGACAGACTTTTCTGTGAAGCAGGATATTCTGAAGGACTGTCTGACCTTGTCTTGGCTAAGTTCAACAGTCCTTTCTTATGTGTCCTGTGTGTCCAATTTGGGCAGCCTACTGTCAGCAGTCAAGGCAAAGGCACTTTCTTGCCCAGTGGCTTACTTTTGTCACAAAGAAAGTAAACTCCATGTAGAATTCTTCAATGCCCATCATCTTCTTCAAAGTAGATTGGTTCTGCCAGGAGAAGACATGTTAAGGTTCACTTTCTGCCCATAATTTGTCAACTTAATTCTTAGTAAAAGGAACTACAATTTCTGCTGGGTCTATTCCTGTTAATTGATGAAGTCTCAATTTTCCTTTCAGAATCAACTCAGAGACCTTTTCCACATAACTTTTTAATTTTTACTTTGTTTATGTGGTAAAAAATCCATTCTAAGGTAATATCTTCCATCTGCATTAATATTCCTATAGGAGAATGCATAGAGGGTAAAATAATCAAAATGCCATCAAGCTTTGGATCCAAACAATCCACATATGCATCCTGTAATTTCTTTTCCACCAAATCCAAATCTCTCTCAGCTTCAGCTGATAAATCTCTTTGGCTATTTAACTCCTTGTCACCACTTAAGGTTTTGAACAAATTACTCAGTTCAACATTTTTTACCTCAAGAGTGGGCTGTAGATTGGAAATGTCTCCTAGCAATCTTTGAAAGTCATTAAGAGTCTGTAATCGATCTCTCCTAATTTGCGCCTTTTGGGGTCTAATTTTTTGTTGGCCTATTTTATAGCCTAAATAATTCTATTAATTAATAGAATCTCCTCTTTGTATTTTTCAGGAGCAATTTGTAATCTCCAACAAGGAAAATTTTTCTTCTTCAAACTTTCTTTCTAAAGCATCTATATTCATATTAGCTAATAAGATGTCATCCATGTAGTGGTAAACTATAGATTCAGGAAATTGCTTACGTATCATTTCCAATGGCTGAGTACAAAATATTGGCACAAGGTGGGGTATTTAACATTCCCTATAAGAGAATCTTCCACTGATATCTCTTAAAAGACTGATAATTATTATAAGTAGGCACTGTGAAGGCAATTTTTTCTCTGTCTTTTTCTTGTAAAAATATAGTAAAGAAGTAATTCTTTAAATCAATAACTATAAGAGGCCATCCTTTAGGTAATAGAGAAGGTGAAAGAATTCCAGACTGTAGAGAGCCCACTGGCTGAATAACCTTATTAACAGCTCTTAAATATGTTGCCATTCTCCATTTTCCAGATTTCTTTTTACAATAAATAAAATAATAAAAATATAATAATATATAATAAATATATATACAATATATTATATAATATAATAAATGTATATACAAATATAATAAATAAATACAAGAGAATTCCAAGGGCTGGTTGATTCTTCAATACGCTGAACATTTAACTACTCCTGTACTAGCTATTCTAAGGCCTGCAGTTTCTCTGATGTTAAAGGCCATTGGTCAACCCATGAGGTTTTCTGTCAACCATTTTAAAGGTAGGGCTGTTGGTGTCTTTGAAAGATTAGCAGCTATTGTGCCCTGTTCTTATACAACCTAAATGGTCAGTGAATATTCTTTATAATGCCTTCTAATATTTTCTCAGAAACATATGATAATTTATGGTTTGTTTCTGAGATTGGAGGAATGTTAATCTGAGTATTCCATTGCTGTAACAAATCACATCCCCATAAATTCATTGCTATGTTAGCCACTTATGGCTTTAATTTTTTTCTCTGTTCTTCTGATCCTATACATTTGACCCATCTTGTGCTCTATTTTACCTGATATAAAGTTCCAATCCCTAAAAGCTGAACATTTACCTCCTGAAGAGGCCAATTTGATGCCAAGATTCTGGTACAGTTATTGTTGCATCTGGACCTGTGTCTACCAGACCTTCAATGACAACATCATTTATTCATATTTTTAAATTTGTTCTTTGATTTGGTCATTTATAGGATTTTGATAAAATATCTGTTTTATAGTTTCTCCTGAATTTTTTGTTCTCTCTTCTATAGCTGTTTTATTATCTAGAGCAGTATGATTTTCAGACTAGGCATTAAGTTCTTTAATTGCTCTGGGAAGGAGTTTCCTCAACAATGACAGGAAATGACCAAACCAAATTCAACATGGGGGCCTTTGAGATGCCCCTCAAGGCATTTCCCAACAGCAAAGGGTTACCTCGACTGTCCCTTGTTGATCTACATTCATAAGTCTAGTGCCTGCCTTTGCCACACCTTCTGCATAATCCAGAAAGGCAGGAAGCTCTGTTGGGATTATGCTTTGAAGAAACATAGTTTCTAAGAATGCTCTGTTTACAGTCCCTTTTGAGATGACTTTGTTTACTGCAATGGAAACACCTGACATTTCAATTTCCCTTTAAACCTCTAGAAATCACCTCTCCTATCCAAGCATCGTCAGGGTAATGAGATTCAATAGTGATTGTATCTCAGATCCATTCCTGCAAGGGTGCTCAATACCCAATTTTTAAAAGAGTCTAGAGGCATATGACAAGTTGTTCTCAGGCTAGTTGCTTCTATGTCTATGAGAACATTTGACCAAAACAATTGTCAAGCCATCCCGGGCATTCTGTCATATCCCAAGCAGTGTATTAATAACTCTCAATGGTCACAGTGCCCAAGAAATATCCTCAGGCCTGCACTGCTGCAGTTATTTTTCAAATTCTGGCATTATATAATGTTTATATTTTATTTCTTTGTAGAATACTTTTATCGTCTTTCTACATCACTCTTTGCCCATTAGTATGTCTCTGTGTAGGACAGAGGTAGCTCCAGCTAGTCTGACTTTGTTGCTGTACGTTCCACATCATTGCCTGAGTGTATAGTGGGAAGAAGCTTGTAGTCTGAACTGTGGCCAACTCCTCTAGCCCACCGAATCTTGTTGACATTTGAAAGTTTACTTTGTTTTGGTTATCTTGTTCCTAAGTAAGTACAAGGACAGATGTTTCAAAAATGTCTCATAGCCTCATAAAGAAACCTCTGGCTTCTTTACTTGTGTCACAGCCTCCTAGGCATAAGGAAGACCTTCAAGTAGATAAGGATATCTCCCTAAAGCAGGGGGAATAGCATGTTCAGGACTTTCTTGGGGGAAGCTCAGAAATAACACTCCTGCGAGAAAGCATAGATGATTCATAAGAAATTTCCCATAAGTCCAGTATTCCCAAATTGTACAAATATTAAAAGTCTCTCAAATATGCAACAGGTGGAGATGAAAAGCAACGATGGCATGGCGGCCATCATGCGGCTCAGCTTTGCTGGATCTTTGTCAAACAACTGTGCCATCCCCATCAGATATGACTGCGCCACTCTCTGATCTGTTTTAATAAGTTTTTCTAAGGCCTGTATCTTCGCACTCACAACAGCCAACTTTTTAAAGGATAAGCTAAGAATTATCAAAACAACAATAAAGATTATCAAAATGAAAATTAATATTATGTCAATCCTGGTTGATTAGTTGATTATCCCTTCATTTAATTGTTTTGAATTTAAACCATTGTATAATCATACCTATCTCTCTCCATTGTAATAGTGTTTCCCATTTTTTTATGTGGGAAAAACTCTCTCTTTTAACTAATTCCTCCATTCAAGAATTCCTAATTCCAAATCTGCCTACAATGATGATCCAGAAGACAGTGAAGTTTGAAGCTGCTGCTGCTCCATAGAACAGTAGAAGCTGGAGTGGGTTCCAAGACCGCTACCTAGTTTGGGAACAGTCCAAGAAGGGGATCCAGGGAGAGCCCACAACCCACCAGGAGAAAAGAAGCCAGAGTCAGTGGTCACATGGGGGAACACATGAAAGCTGCTAACACCTGCAGCATTTGGAGCCCAAATGCCTGCAGAGTTTGCTGCAGTGTAGGTAGAGACCACTCATTAATTTTTCCGGCTATTCAGACCCGAATAATCACATAGAAATTATATTAATCGCAACACTAGCCAATATCTTAGGCATATTTATAAGTAACTCCTATATCTTAAATTAAATCCATTTCTATTATTTTATGTATTGCCACAAGACTCATGGTTTGTTACCTCTTGCTTCTTGGGCAGCTACATCGCATCTCTTTGACTCTGCCTATACTCTCTCTACATCTCTCTGTTCTGATTTCTGCCTGGCTTTACTCTGCTTAGCCATTGGCCCAAACAGCTTTATTCAGTAACCAATAATAGCGACACATATACAGAAGGACAGCCCACATCATTGCGGAGTGGCTGCAACAGAAAGATTCAGACCTGCTCAGAGGACTTGGGGAAAAGAGGAAAGGAAAACCTAGCTGGTGCGGTGGTGACCCTGGCTGCAAGGCCTGTGCTGGTGGCTGCAAATTCACAGGGAAGCAGCTTTTTTTCATGAATTCATGCCCTAAAGTTGGATGCCAGATGTAGCACGAATTCTAATTAGTTTTAATAATAAAAACCCCAAGTCAGACATCAGGCTAAATACTGAAAGATCAGAGAGACAAAGGAGCAAGCCCCAGCCACCCCTTACCTCACCAACTTCTCAGTGAGAAGGGACCAAACTTTTGTCTCTGCCCTGCCTTGTCACTTCTCTCTGGCCAGCCACATCATTTCCTGTCTCCTCCTCCCAGGTGCTGGGATTAAAGGTATGTGCCACCACTGACCGGCCACTATGGTTAACTAGTTAATAGTTAACCATACCCCACTCTGATCTTCAGACAAGCTTTGTTAGAGCACAAACAAAATATCATCACAGAACACAGTCCTGGTTATGGTCTATTCCTGCCAATCATTGACCCACCACCCTCTGAGGCTCCATTCTGTCCTGCAAGGTGGTTTGATTTGTCAAAATTGTGTGAAAGCCTTTCCTGGAAGCCATCCTCCTCTGCCTGGCACTGGGAATTCAGCCTTTCTTGTCCCCATGCACAAGGTTACTGGGGCAATTCCGATTCCCTGGGAGGGTCCATTACTTCTAATAGGTAACGGGAGGAGTGTAAGCGTCTCTCCAGAGTATCTACATTCCTTCCGGGACTGTGAATGACCAGGGCCCTCTTGCTGTCTTCTTTCCTCAATTGTACTTCAATTCCCTTTCAATGGTATTATAGTTATGCCAGTTTAACTGTTCCAGGTGGAGGTATTTGCCTTTTCTTTTCTTTTTTTAATTGATTTTTATTGAGCTCTACATTTTTCTCTGCTC
>LOJH01043872.1:0-13906 GCA_001685095.1 Ellobius talpinus | reverse complement strand
TACTTCCTGCCTGGCCAATCAGCGTTTTATTAAGATACATGATTGACAGAATACAGACAATTCTCCCGCAACAGATAAATAATTACATTATGTGGCCAGAACAGATTGCCCATAAATATGGTGGTAGCAAGAAATTTTCAGTAAATGAGTACATTTTGCAACCCACTTCCCTCCGATCTGAAGAAGCCTAGAAGGTGACTTATTTCCACAACATGTGAATCTGCAAAACAATGCCCTGTGAGAGGCGGAGATGATTTCCGAGAGTCTCTGCTAAAGATGATGTTTGTCTTGTGGGAATAAAGTGTTCCCACTTACTTGTAGTCATTTTATCTTTGCTTCTGTTTTCTGTTCTAATGTTTCTGATGCCCACCTTACCTGGAACTTTGTGTTAATGTCCCCATGCTGGAAAGACATGGGAACATATTGACCTCCCCAAATGCCTGAGACACTCCTTAGATAAGCTTCTCGGTATGTTTTTATCACTGTATATGAAAAACAAGGGCGAAGGAGATCAAATCCTCCAAAGCAGATGCCATGAGGCCGAATATCCCTTCGTAACCTGTGTGGTTCCATCATGAATCTGAAAGTTGGGTAAGTCCTCAGAGACAGCGCAAGATAAAGCATGAGGTCTAGACTCACAATAGCATTAGCTACACAACCAGTCTGTGTACTTAAAGACTGCCAAAAATGGTGTGAGTACTGAGGGAGTACAGTCCCCTCCCACCCAAAAAAATACCCTATTTTCTTGAGTTTTCTAAAGAGATGTTTTTAACTTCTATCTTTATGGCTCCTAAACATCTGAAACTCATTTCGTTTCAGCAGAGATTCCATTCTAAAGTTGTTGAGAAGATAATAAGTCCTGCCCCCACTGCTTCCTCTGGTTCCGCACAAGCTTACTAATATGGACACCTGCCCTATGTTCTGCTTCCCTGTCTCAGAGGAAAAAGCTTTGACTTCTCATCTACCTTGGGTAAATGCTCCACCTCACCTCTAGGATCCATCTTCATCAACCTCTGAGTCCTTCCTCCACACCTTCTTTTATTAATTTTTAATGTTTTCTCCTCCAAGTATTAATACATCACTATTAAAATATAAGCACCATCCAGTTTCTTGCTTCTTTATTAAAACATATCCACATAAAACATAACCACCGCTTGAATGGATTATAGAACAAAGACTCTTGCTTCCTGATTTTTACTTTTTTTCTAACCCATGCCATAGCCAATTATAGCCTGATGACAAAATTCAACACACACCTGAATTTTTTTAAATAAAGCTTTATTAGAGTATAGCCGTATCTAATCATCTAAGTATTATGTATGGCTGTTCTTTGTGTCACAATAATAGTAGCCAAACAGAGTAGTTAAGAAAGCAGCCACATGGCTCACAGGCTGGAATATGTACTGCATCAGCTATTACAGGAAAATTTGAATATACTCTGCTGTCGTGCATTGTCTGTCCTTTCTAAAATGGATATAATTCCCCCTTTTAGCCCCAAATGTCTTTCCAGTGCTCACAGAGTAAAAATCCAACTTCTTCGACATCAACTAGGGCGGTTCCACTTGTGCCCTCCATTTTCCTTCCCTGTGTCGTCTCTCACCATCCTCTGATCAGTTCCACTCTCTGGCCTCCTTGGATATGTCACACAGAATAAGCCACACCTCTAGGACCTAAGACCTCCATCAGGCATGTTCCTCCCTTCAACCCTGCCCTGGTCATTCTTCCATTCACTCTGGCCAACTCGTAATTTAAATTTTTCATTAAATTTTTTCATGGACATTTTGATCATATTCCTTCATTTAGCCCAACATCTAGATCTTCACTACCCCCTACATATCAAACTTCAGTTTCTTTCTCTCTTAAAAAAGAAAGAAAGCAGACATAAAAATGAAATGGAGTCTACTGATGCATTAATCTAATTAATCTTTATCAGTAAAAAATCGGGAGTCAGAAATAGGGATAAGAACCTGAAAGATCAGAGAACTAGAGAGCCTCCTACCTCTTCCGGAATGGCCAAGATCCCCTCTATGCCCCACAATCTTATTTTCTTGTCTCCCCTCTGTCTATCATTCTCCAAACTTCTATGGCTAATTTAGATCAACTATTGGCTAGCTCCACCTTCTGAGTCCAAACAAGCTTTATTAGGTCAGGACACAATTAAAATATCACGCAACAGTCTATTCTGCTTTGTGTTACTTCTGAGCATGATACCTGCCCAGAAGTGTAGTTGATATACTCAAAATCTCTCCATTGAAGAAAACTAATTTTGCCTCTCCCAGCAGCTGTCAATTGCAAACAACTTCTTGGCTACAGGCAGGACATTTTTTTCTACATGCTGGCATTTTGTCTAAGTTGAACTTGTCTAGATCCTATACATGATGAGAAGTCTCTGTGTGAGTTCACACATATATCAGCCTTGCTTTATCTAGAAAATGCTCTCTCTTTGGAGTCATCTATCACCTCTGGCTCTTAAATATCTTTCTGTCTCCTTTTCTTCATAGGTATCTGAGACTTCAGAGGAAAGTGTGATGAAAACATGCCTTTTAGAACTGAATGTTCCAATGTCTCTCACTTTCTGTCCATTGTTCAATTGTGGGTCTCTGTGTTAATTACCATCTACTATAAGAAGAAGTTTCTCTGATAAAAGTTGAGTGATGCACTGATCTGAGGCTATAAAAATGTATCATTAGGAATCACCTCATAGCAATGTTCATTTGGCAGAATGACATAGTTGAATTTCCCCTAGGACCCATGACCTATTTAATCTCTTGTTCTTCATCTCATTAACGGTATCAAGTGGGCCTTAAATTAATGAAACAGTAATAGGTTATTCCTATAGCATTTGTGCCACTATTGAATCAGAATGAATATCTTGTTGCTATTGAGCTCCAAGGCATTATAGATGGGTTAGAACAATTCTCACTCTTGGCCAACAGCTCAAAAACACATAACCCATTCCTGGTACTGGAGATTTTACTTTGTAGCACATGTCTAGTTGGACTTTATGTGATGACTCTATTTAAATATTTTCACACACACAGATCTTATATAATATTAGGTTTCCTTATGACTTTTCAAAAAGGCCTTTAGTGTTAGTGTCTCTCCCTATATTCCCTACTTTAACCTATCCTCCCATTCCCCTCCCCATTCAATCCTTCTAGTCTACTTTACTCATTTATTCCTTTATAATGCTATATTCTATTTCTCCTTCAAAAGATACCCTCCTCCCCCCATTGACCTCTTTACTACATATCTAACCTCTGGATTATTCTGAATGAAACACACATATCTGAAGGTTAAAAGTCAATGTTTACATATAAGAGAAAACACACAATGTTTGTTTTTCTGGATCTGAGTTACCTCACTCAGTATTATTCTTTCTAGCTCCATCCATTTACTTGAAACTTTCATTTTTCTTAACAACTGAATATTATTCCAACATGCAAATATACTACATTTTCAATATCTATTCATCAGTTGATGGGCATCTAGGCCATTTCAAATTTATGGCTATTGTATAATATTATATAATAGAGCAGCAATGTACGTAGATGAGCAAGTATTTCTGTAGCAGGATGTAAAGTTCTTTGGGTATGTGTCTAAGAATGGAATAGTTGGATCTTATATCTTCAGATTATTTTAAGAATTTCCATACTTACTTCAATATTGACAACATCTTCAAAAATGGGTCTGGTCAAAATGGATAGCAGCATATCAAAGAATGAAAATAGAGTCATAGCTACCACCCTTCACAAAACTAAATTCCAAAAGGATCAAGGACCTTAATAAGAACACATACTCTAATCTGATAGGAGAGAAAGTGGGAACTGTACTTGAACTCTTTGGAATAGGAAAGGACTTTCTGAACAGGACCCCAACATCACAGACATTAAGAGCATCAATTAATAAACAGAACCCCGTGAAGATAAAAAAATCTCTACACAGTAAAGGATACCACCATTGTTGCAAAGTGACAAAATCTTTTCTAATCATACAACTAAGGATTAGTATCTAGAATATACAAAGAACTCAAAAACCTGAACATTAAGAAAACAAATAGCTCAATGAGAAAATGAAATGTAGAACCAAAGAGAGTTCTCCAACAAAAGCATAAATGGTTGAAAAACATTTGATAATGTTCAACATCATTAGCCATCAAGGAAACTCAAATTAAAATTACTTGGATATGACATTTCCAAGTAAAAGCAGTATGCAGGGAAAGGAAACACCCATTGCTGCTGTGAGTGCAATCTGGCCAGCTTTTATTTTCTCTTTAGGAGGCTAATAAAGCAGCATTTCCCCCAAGATCCCCATTTGTCAGTCATTCTCCTTTGCTTCATTTCTCCCTACACAAACCTCTCAAATCTCACCCTGCAATAATTGCCTTCACTTTCTTGTCTTTGTTAACTATAAAATTCTTGTAGGAGGAATTATAACTATAGCAACAATCACAGTTTCTGAAGCCTAAGTTAGCTAAATATTTGCTGTCTAAATAAATGAGTGGAATTTTCTGATTTTTCAGGTTATTTTTAATATATAAATTTATTTATTTTACATTCTGACTGCAGTTTCCCCTCCTTCCTCTGCCCCCATTCCTCCTCTCCCACCTCCTTTCTACCCTCCCTCCCAATACATTTCTTCTCTTTTCTGTTCAGAAAAGGGTAGGCCTCCCATGGACATCAACAAAACATGACATATCAATTTGCAGTAAGAGTAGGCACCTCCCCTTGTATTAAGTCTGGGTAAGGCAAACCAGTACAAGGACAAGGTTCTCAAAAAAACAGCCAAAGAGTTAGCAACAGCCCCTGTTCCCACTGTTGAGTCCCACAAGAAGGCCAAGTTATACAAGTGTCACATATCTGCAAAGAGCCTAGGTCACTCCCATGCAGACTCCCTGGTTGTCTGTTCAGACTCTGTGAGTTCCTATGAGCCCAAGTTAATTGATTCTGTGGATTTTATTGTAATTTCCTTGGCTCCTCTGGCTCCTACAATCCTTCCTCCCTCTGTTTAGTAGGATTCCCTGAGTTCAGTTTAATGTTTGGCTGTGGGTCTCTTCATCTGTTCCTATTTGTATCTAGATGAAGGCTCTCTGATGACAATTAGAGTAGGTACAAATTAATCTATGAGTATAGCAGAATATCATTAGGCATATTACATTTGCAATTTTTTCTCTAGTTATGTTTGGTTCAATCCCAGGTCTCTGGGTCCTGGCGCTACAGGCAGTGTCAGGGGTGAGCTCACTTTCATAGCCTAGGTCTCAGGCTGGACCAGTCATTGGTTGGCCACTCTCAAAATCTCTGTGCCATCCTTATCCCAGCACAATCCATAGGCAGCACAGACTGCATGTCAAAGGTTATTGCCTGTGTTGGTGTCCTAGTCTCCACTGGAAGTCTTGCATGGTCACAGGAAATGGCTAGACAGGCTATGTATCTGCTACTGCTAGGACTCTTATGCCTTCAAATTTCATGATGTCATTTTTTTTCACAATAGAGAAATACTCCATTGTGTAGATGTACCACATTTTCTTCATTCATTCTTGTGCTGAGGGTCATCTAGCTTGTTTCCAGGTTCTGGATATTAAGAATAAAGCTGTTATGAGCATAGCTGAGCAAGTGTCCTTATGATATGATAGAGCATCCTTTGGGTATATGTTCAAGAATGGAATAGCTGGGACTTAAGGTAGATTGATTCTCAATTTTCTGAGAAACCATCGTACTGATTTCCAAAATGGCTGTACAAGTTTACACTCCTACCAGCAGTGGAGAATGCAAATAGATCCATATCTATTACCTTGCACAAAAAGCATCAAAGACTTCAACATAAATTCAGTTGCATTGAACCTGATAGAAGAAGAAGTGTTCCCGGAAGTAGCCCTGTTCCACATCCTCTCCAGCATGAACTGTCACTTGTATTTTTGACCTTAGCCATTCTGGTAGGTGTAAGATGAAATCTCAGAGTCATTTTGATTTTTATTTCCCTAATGGCTAAGGATGTTGAAAATTTCTTTAAGTATATCTTTATCATTTGCGATTCTTCTGTTGTGAACTCTCTTTTTAGATTTTTTTAATTAGACTATCTGTTTTTCTGTTGTCTAGTTTCTTGAGTTCTTTATATATTTTGTAATTTATCCTTCTGTGAGATGTAGGGTTGGTGAAGAACCTTTCCCATTCTGTAGGCTTTCATTTTGTCATGAAGTCCCATTTTTTAATTGTTGATCTTAGTGTCTACACTATGGGTGTTCTATTCAAGAAGCTGTCTCCTGTGCCAATGCATTCAGGGCTACTTCCGGGAACACTTCTTCTATCAGGTTCAATGCAACTGAATTTATGTTGAAGTCTTTGATACTTTTTGTGCAAGGTAATAGATATGGATCTATTTGCATTCTTCTGCTTGTCAAGATCCAGTTAGATCAGCAACACTTGTTGAAGAGTTTTCTTTTTTCCACTATATAATTTTGGCTACTTTGTCAAAGAGTGGGTGTCCACGGGCGTATAGGTTTACATCTGGGTGTTCGATTTTATTCCATCGATCAACCTGTTTGGTTTTAGGCCACTACCATGCTGTTTTTATTACTATAGCTCTGTAGTAGCTGTTGAAATCAGGGATTGTGATACCTCCAGAAGTTCATTTATTATACAGGTTTGTTTTAGCTATCCTGAGTATTTTGTTTTTTCCATTTGAAGATGAGTGTCAGTCTTTCAAGGTCTATGAATAATTGTGTTAGAATTTTAATTGGGATTTCGTTGAATCTGTAGATTGCTTTTGGTAAAATGGCCATATTTACTATGTTAATACTACCAATCCATAAGCATGGGAGTTTTTTTTTAATTTTCTAATATCTTCTTTAATGTCTTTCTTCAAAGATTTGAAGTGTCTTTCCCTTGCTTGGTTAGAGTTACACTAAGATATTTTATATTATGTGTGTCTATTGCAAAGGGTGGTGTTTCCCTGATTTATTTCTCAGTCCATTTATCATTTATATATAAAAAGACTACTGTTTTTTGTTTTGTTTTGTTTTGTTTTTTGGTTTTGTTTGTTTGTTTGTTTTTAGTTAATCTTGTATCCAGCCACTTCACTAAAGGTATTCATCATCTGTAGGAGTTTCCTGGTAGAATTTTTGGGGTCACTTATGTATATTACAAATCATCTGTAAATAATGATAATTTGACCTCTTCCTTATCAATTTGTATCCCTTTGATCTCCTTTAATTGTATTATTGTTTTAGCTAGAACTTAAGGCACTATATTAAATAGATATGGGAAGAGTAGACAGCCTTGTCTTATTCCTGATTGTAGTGGAATTGCTTTAATTTTCTCTCCAATTAATTTGTTGCTGGATGTTGGCTTGCTATATATTGCTTTTATTATGTTTCTTATAAAACAAATCTTTCCAAGGCTTTTATCATGAAGGGGTACTGGATTTTGTCAAAGACTTTTCCAACATCTAATGAGATGATCATGTAGTTTTTATTTCAGTTTGTTTATATGATGAGTTACATTGACAGTTTTTTATATTGAACCATCATTGTGGCTCTGGAATGAAGCCTACTTGATCATGGTGGATGATCTTTTTGATGTGTTCTTGGATTCGTTTTGCAGGGATTTTATTGAGTATTTTTGCATCAATTGATCATGAGGGAAATGGGTTTGTAATTCTCTGTCTTCGTTGTGTTTTTGTGTGGTTTGGATATCAGGGTGACTGTTCAGGTTATTTTTTAATTAGCTTCCTTGTTTATGTTTGCATTCAGTTTGCATGTTTTGTGTGTGTGTATGTGTGTGTAGATAGATACAGAGATATAGAGATGTGTGTGTCTGTCCTGTAGGTTTTTCACTCTATAGATTATTTTCTTTGGTGAGCAAAGATAGACAGTTTGCTTTAATTATTTCTGTCTATTTTTGTACTGTTTGGGAGTTACTCTTCATAGGCTTTACCTACTCAATGTCCTGGAATATTTCCTCTCTGTTTTTGCCTTGTTGTTTCAGTTAAGTCTCATTTTAAAGTTTCTAATTCACTTTGAGGTGACTTTTTCTTAATGACAAGAGATAGAATCTACTTTCTATCCTCCACATGAGGCTATCCTATTTTTCCAGCACCATTTATTGAGAACTGCATTCTTTTCCTTTCAATTTTTAGCACCTTGGTTGGAAAGCAATGGGCCATGGGTACATGGTTTTAACCCTGAACTCTGCTCTATATGTAGATGTCTGCTTTTATAACAACACAAGTGAGTTCGGGAGCATCACAGCTTTGTGTCCATTTCCCTGCTGGCTATCATTCCCCTCTACCTCTCTAATGTTTTCATAGGTTTGGCTCTTCAGAGTTTTATGGTGTCATATATATTTTACAGTTGGTTGTCCTTCTAGTGTTAAAAAAATCAATGGTAATTTGATAGTGTTTGCATTGAATTTATAAACTAGCTTGGGTAGTTTGAACATTTTAAAAATGGTTTCTCCCCAAGAACAGGGTTTTTTGTGCATGTGTGTGTCCTCTTCAATTTCTTTCATCAACATTTTATAGTTTTCATTATAGAAATCTTTCGCGTCTTTGGTTAAATTTACCCCTAAATTTTTAATTGCCTTTGTAGATATTGTACATGCGAGTCGTTTCTTGATTTCTATTACAAATAATTCACTATTAGCATACAGCAATGCTACTATTTTTGTATGTTGATTTTCTATCCTCTAACTTAGCTGAATTTACTTATTAGTTTAATAGCTTTTAGGCAGTGTTTGGGAGTCAATAAATAATATATCATCTATGAAAAAATGACAATTGGTCTTCTTTCAGAGTATCAATTATCTCAAAAGTAAGCAGCTTAATTTCTTTGTATTATATTTTAATACATTCTAAAGTTTTCTTATTATTGATTTCTAATTTTATCACACTGTCATAAAAATATTTGATATAATTAATCTAAATTTTATTTTTTACTTTATGTATATAGCTGTTTTGACTGCAAGTATGTCTGTGTACTATTTGTATGCCCTGTATCTACAGAGGCCAGAAGAGAGGGTCATAGCCTCTGGAACTGGAGTCACAGTTTATACAGAGGTTATAAACCAACATGTGAGTACTAGGAACCAAACCCCATTTCTCTGGAAGAGCAAACCAGTACTCTTAACTGCTGAGCCATCTCTCCAACCCCTGATTTCAAGGGCCTTTTTAATTGTTAATTTGACTTGGGGGGATTTTTGTAGTTTATCATGTGATCTGTCCTGAAAAGTTTTCTATATGCTGCTAAGAAAAGTATATATTCAGCAACTATTTTTGTTGAGATTGCACTGATTTTGATGATTGCTTTTGGTAGGGTTACATATTCAATTCTTCTAATCTACAAGCATGGAAGGTCTTTATATTATGTAGGGTCTTCTCTCTTCTGTATCTTTAAAGTTTTCATTGTGAAGTTCTTTTATTTCTTCATTAGGTTTAGACTCCTATACTTTGTTCTTTTTGTGGTGAGATTTTCATTGGTTTCATTATCAGTATGTTTGTCATTAGTATACAGGAAGGCTACTGAATTTTGTGTGTTTTATATCCTACCAATCTACTGAAAATTTTCATCACTGTTTTCTGTAAGATCTGCTGTGAATAGAGCCATATATATCATTCACAAAGATGAATACTTTGTCTTC
Organism: Ellobius talpinus; assembly: GCA_001685095.1. Classification (NCBI taxonomy): domain Eukaryota; kingdom Metazoa; phylum Chordata; class Mammalia; order Rodentia; family Cricetidae; genus Ellobius; species Ellobius talpinus. The sequence goes on along the minus strand of LOJH01043872.1, from coordinate 4,274 downwards.
TTTTCCTATGTGTATCCCCTTTCCTCCCTTATCTGTCTTGTTGGAGCAGGCAAGGTTTAAACAGGGATGGGGTAGACGATGAGAGAAATCTTGGGATGTAGGGAAGAGGTTAACTAAAACTAAGGATGTGTGAAGAACTCATTTGGAAGCAGACTATTTTAGAAGCTAGCTTTAAACCAGCTTTTAGAAAGAGACTTTGAACAGAGGTATCACGTATGAGTGGATAATTCTGATCCCATAAGGTATGAGTTATTAAAGAGAAATGCACAGTGCCAAGTGTGGGGTGCATCCCTAGGGGTTATTGTCCAAGAAAGCCCCAGAGGCCACCAAAACCATATAGGTCATAGACAGTGCCATTGATCCCCTGCCAGAACTACATGGCAAGCCCCTATTGCTGAAAAATCACACAGTTTGGATGAAGAACACAAAGACATGATGCTGAAGCCAAGCTGAAAGCTTCCTCCGTAATGGCATTTTCATAGTTCCAGAAGTTATCACACACACAAATTCATGGAAAAAGTCAACCAACTCTAAGCCACCCCCAGCAACTTCCAACTTTGCGTCCTTTAATACAAACTTGCCAAGGAAAATGAGCTTACTGGTACAGTAATGGTATAACTGTTATGGGAGTAATCAGTTTTGTTCATTATATTATTATTATTATTATTATTATTATTATTATTATTATATTTGAAGTGGAAAAGGAATAAGAAAGACATAAGAGCTTAATAATAGTGAGGAAGGCTGTAAAGCACTGTCTTATGGGCACAACCTGATCAAGGCACTCATGAATTCACAGCCGCTGCACTTACATTCATAGATCCTGCACAGGACTAGGGCAGTAGACATTTAGTCATAGGTTAGTGGCCCCTTGACTCTGTCTCACCTAGGAGAGCTAGTGACAGTTCAGGGCATCTGGGGGAAAAGAAATAATTATCTTCAGTAATGTAGCCTCTGATGGGTCACTTCTGTCCCAGTGGATAGCTGCACACCCATAATACATGACCTGTCTAATTAAATCCAATGAGTCACTACATAAAAAATAAACAAAGTGGCATAAAAGTGGAATAGAGCCTTGTAGAGAGGTAGGGGTTTAGGGGGTGGGGGAGGAGGAAGCTAAGGGAGATTGGAGGGATGAGTGTGACCAGACGTATTATATACATGTGTGCAATTATCAAATGATAAATTAACTTTAAAACTCTTCTAATTATGATAAGCCATGTTTAAATGATATCATCTTGACCACTAATATGAAAACAGAACCAATCAAAAGAACAAAGAAAATATAACAAATACAATAGTGGTAAAATATACCTCTGCTTCCCTACATTTTTCATTTTGGGTGTATTATTTTACATCTTTCTATATGATCTGGTTCTTAACACATCAGTTAAGTTTACCATTTGCAATTAGTTTATTTTTTTAATCATCCTATGGATATGAGTGATTTCATCATAGTGCTTACTATATTAAAATGAGGTTTTTGGTAAACAATTTTATATAACTGTTCCTACTAGTGTTTTATAGCCTCTTGTGCTTTCTTATTAATAGTATCTTTTATTCTCAAAGAATTTACTTTAGAATTTTTTTTAAATTTTTGTCATTTTAAAATTTCACACACACACACTAAGACACACACGCGCACACACACACAGACCACACACAGACACATACACACATATACAAACACAGATACACACAAACACACACACAGAGAGACCACACAGAAACACATACACACACAGACACCCACACACAGTCACACACACAGACAAACACACACATGCAGTCTGCCTTGCCGCCATTTGGGAACGAGTGAGACACAGATGTTGTGCACCCAATTATTTATGTGTGACCAAGAAAGTCTCAATTCTGAAGAGAGTCCCTTGGTTTCTTTGTCATGCCTGTGATAACCTATGCTTCCAAACAGTTTCGGGTACTGAGCCTATAGGCCATGAAGACCGGCACAACAATAAGGTAGAAAAAAACCCCACACACTTAGAGGTTGCCTGTTATTGTCTTGAATGTGTGTTCCAAGACCACTGCAACCAGTACTAGGTGATGCTATCTGGAAACTATCTCTGAAAGACTCATCACATGTATTATTTCAGAACTAGGTCTGCCACAGAAGCTCCACCTGTAAGTCAGCCTGGGGTCTAGGGTGAGGATTGAGGTTTACCCATTTGTTGGTCTCACCAGCCCAGCACTGAGTTTCAGGGCAAAGTATCATTCATTCTTTCTCAGAAAATGGGCTCTAATGCCAAACTGTGCTAACTGAGTTTTAGTAGAGATGAAGGCTGTCTACTGGGCATGTATGGTGATGATTACCTGGATCAGACCTAAATTTCCAAGCAGGAAGGATTCAGACTCAGGGCTTCACTATCTGTCCTGAATGTGGTGGTTAATTTTTCACCTGTATTTGTATTTCATTGATTTTTATTTTTTTCGACAAGATTTCTGATTTTTTGCTGCTATTTTTATTTCTGTAATGAATAGTTCACACATGTCTTGAAGCATCCTTCTACGTCTTTGTATTGCATGGCTCTACTTTCTTGCATCTTATTGGATTTTCTTAAGATGATTTATCTTTCATAATTTTTCAAGCATTTTTACAGGTTCCCTTTAAAACTGGGCTCTACTTCTGGAGAATTATTGTTTGCTTTTTCCTTCAATGTTCCTTGGATCTCCAAGATCAAAGAATATCTTGGATAACAGTTGACTGTTTAATTTTTATGGAATGGCTTTTGCAGGACAATATTTTTCTATTTAGATAGAATAATACTTGTTAGCTTGATAGGTATTTTGGATTTGATTGTAAATAAACTCAAATGTTTCATTTCTCCCAGATATCATCAGTTTGTGCTAATGTCAGTTTTTATTGATGTCGAGTCCCAGGGGCCAAGCACACTTGTTAGAGCTTCTATTACTAGCATCTAGGGTCCCAATTCTGTGGTCTGTAGTGTCTAAGTCCTCTGGGGCATTTGCAGGTGATGGTTTAGGCTTAAACAATTTCTACCAGAATCCTTGAGTTACAGGATTTAAGGAAGACAGATACACTTCCTTGTGGTCAAACATGGTGACCTTGAACTCTTGGTGTTTCTATCTATGGTCCTAGAGGTTATATGGGCTTGAATGGAAAGGCCTCTAAGTCATACAGGAAGTACTAATATATGCATGTGTTGTTGAAAGTCATACTTCTGGATTGGACAGTCTTCAATGGCAATGTGAAGCTTGCACTAGCAGCTAATCATGGACTTTGAAGACTTCTGCTAATTTCTTCAGGTCCAGTGCAAATGATACTAGCCTTGGAGCATTGGTAGCCACATTCATATAGTTTAGGAAACAGGACTTTTCTCAGTACTGAAAGCAACCTCAAGGCATTGGCCTGGGGCAGAGACTTCCCACAGGTCCTACTAGATGAGCACTGGAGGGATGTGAGTTAGTGACAACAGCAGCCACTGTTCTGAAGCAGCCATTTTTCTTTGTGGTGAGGTACATTCTGGATAAGGCTTTTAGTGAGTGCTAGTGGTCAGCTGAGAGCCACTCAGGCAAGGTGGTATGTTAGCTGTGGCTGCTGGAGCACCTTGAGTTATACAAATGGAGAGGTAGAAGAGACCCAGGGTGAATTCTGTGCTTGGAGCAGAGCAGGTACTTTTACCCCAGCCCACTCCACAGAGGGAATTTTCAGCCTGTGTGTACTGTAGAGTTTTCCTATGTCAGAACAGCCAGTCTGGACTCTAAGGAGAATTGCTGAGACTTTCTTTTCCCTAGTAGCAGCATGTGCACCATACTCATATCACCAGCGAGCAAGGTTGTAATTTGCTTAGTTCTTCTTGTCTCTAGATTCTATTTTCTGACTCTATGCTGTTCAGCATTTCCATTGCTTCCTCACTAATTTTCAAAGTTCTTCAACCATTCCATTCATTTGCCTGCAAATTTTTATGTGATTTTTTTCTTCTGTGTAGTACTCCATTATATACCACATTTTCCTTATCCATTCTTCTATCAAGGGGCATTTAGGTTGTTTCCAGATTCTGACTATGACAAACAATGCTATTATGTACTATGAACATAGTTGAGCACACATCCTTGTGGTACGATTAAGCATCTTTGGGTATATACTCAAAAGTGGTAAGGCTGGGTCTTGAGGAAGGTTGTTTCCTAATTTTCTAAGAAATGTCCATACTGACATCCAAAGGGGTTGTACCAGCTTACATTCGCACCAGCAATGCAGGAGTGTTTCCTTTTCCCCACAACCTCTCCAGCATAAGTTG
>LOJH01043870.1:0-13908 GCA_001685095.1 Ellobius talpinus | reverse complement strand
GGAGGCAGGATGCCGGCGCTCCGCAGCCCGAGGTAATCTCTAGGATGGTGGGCAGGTCCTCACCTAGGAACCCAACCCCGGCCACTTGAAATGCGGGCTCTAGAAATGGCAGTGCGACCATCGCAAGTTTCTAGCGACTGGAAACGAAGGGTCTCAAAATCTACACTCATTGAATTTATATTCCGCCCCCGCTTTCCTGTTTAAATACGTTGACTTAAACAATGCAAAGACAAACCTCCTGAGTCGCTGTGGGTTGTAAATTTAATCCTGAAAGTTTCTGCGTGGCGTGATTCTTTGCTTTCGCGTATTTATTAACCTGTTAACTGGAGCTAGTTAGAAATTGGCATTTAAGATATTCTTTGAGGGACGAGGGCAAGTTTCGCTGCTGCTTTCAGACATCTGGTATTTTTCAGCTTAGTTAGCATCTGTCTTCCCTGAAGTGGTCCCAGCGCTGGTCCCTTGGAAATGGGTCTTGCATGTGTCACTCTTGCCCTCTAGTGCCTCACCAGCTTGGTAGCAGTCTGATGGCTAATATTAATAAGATGTTACATAACATGAGGGGACTGGCCAGACTGGCCTTACTGCCACTTGCAAAGGCAGAAAGCCCAGTCGAAGGTTGCACATCCTTCTCTTTCTATTTTTTTTTTGCCTGTCGATTGAAACTTTCCCCTGCATTTTCAAACTCTCTGAACTTTAACTCCAGGTAAGTGGATCTGCTTATTTATACTTTGTATTGACAGTTCACTTAGAGGGGCTTTCAATAAGAGGTAACTTGGTTTTCATCCCATCAAGACTCTCTGCTCTGAACGAATGCCTAATCGTGTTAAACTAAGATAAATTAACCAGTAAAGTATTTTGTAATCTAAAGATTATTTTGAAGTTTCACTTACTTTAGATTAAAGAATTAAGGAGGTGACTCTGAGTTTGTTAAGGTGGATACTAACAAATTCATTATGGAGAAGTCACATGGTTAATCATCTGCATGTCTTTCGGCTGTTCTAAATTTTGGAAATAACATTAAAGTAAATTTAACATTTAAACTCTAACCACCAGCCTATTGTGCAGTCACAATGTTTAACAAAGCTTCATATTTGATGAGCTTAATAACATTTTAAAGATGATATGATAGAAACATTAAGTATAAGTTGAAGTAAATAATTAACCTACGAATAAAGAAGCATTCAATTAAAAGAAAATAGATATATTTTTCCATTTATTATAGCCACTTTGGAGGAGGGAACAGGGGAAAATAAAATTGCATTCTCAGAAGCTTAGTCCAATCACTTCACAATGAGTTTCTCCAGTATATGGGCACTGTTTAGGCTTGAAACTCATTTAATACCTATATTTTTATAAACACATTAGGATATAGTAACATCTGTAGTTTGAGAAAGCATTCAAGAAAACAGGGTAAACAGATGAGGTTTAATATTAGGTTAAGGCACAAGTTAAAATAGGGAGTTGGGGATGGAGCTGAGCTCAGTTCCATTATTTTTCTGTTTGTCCTTAGAAAATATCATATGATCCACCATGGAACAGTGCTGCTCATGAGGGTAGAATAATGGGAGGAGAGCCTAATATTCAGCTGAAAAGATTTCTTTTCCCTTTTTTCAGCCATAATTCCTTGTCAGTTTTGTATTTAAGGAGGTTTCAAATATAACTATAAAATGAAATAGCTGTTTGTTTGTTTTTTTTAAAGCTACTCCTAAGGATACCCATGACTTGTATCAATAGAGGCTTCCTCCTGCCTTCTCTACTTAGCTCTGTGCCTGTACTCTGTAATGCTGTCTTTGTCCTCTCTGGGCTATTGATGGTGAGGCAGAGGCTTAGCTCTTCCTGGAAGCAAATGCTGATTGCAAACTGATCACTTGAGTTGGGGTTGGTAATTTACCCTACAGTCTTTCTCAGATCACTAACATGTCTGGGGTGAAGTAAGGCTTCTGCCTCTTTGTAGAAAATTTTGTAACAGTTTGGTTTGGTTCAGGTCTAATATAATCCTCTCCTGGAATACATTTTTCTCAAAATCCTATTTCTAAAAGTTCCAGCACATAGGAGATTTCTTTTTTGTTGTAATTGGAAGATTTTCTGAGAAACCTTCCTTCCTTTGAGTCCCGTCCCTTGGTAAAGAAGCTATTAGGATTTACAATTGAACTGTGCAGGGACTGTCTTCATTTAAAAACTTTAAAACCATAAAGAGATCATAATTGTTTTATGTTGATTCAAGATACCTAATTATATGGATTCCTTTAGCATGGCTGAGGTTTCACCTAATCTTTGGTGATTATGGTCCACTTCTAAACTGAAAAGTATATTTGCTGAAGTTCTTTCGAAAGGAAACTACTTGAATACACGTGTTTATGGTTTCTCTGCACTTTCTATGAAAACAAAGAAATAGAATTAAGGATAACTGCACTATTTAAAGCTGCTTAGCAACTTAGACAGTGATGGTACTTCCTTTCCCCAGGATGTGGTCACTGCAGAGGAGCAGGCCACAGACATGCAGGACCTCTGAAGGCTGATGTAGATGAAGGGTGCTACTGGGTCACGATAGTATCAGCTACACTGTAAAGATCATTAATCTGAACCATACTCCAAAAACACTGCATGATTTCAGGTCCCCTTGTAGTTGTAGAAAATGATTAAGCTATAACTCTTGTCATTTAGTAAAATGTCTACAAGCAAAACACCTGACTATCTTAGTGAATACTTTTTTAAATTTTATTTTATGTGTATGAATACTTTACCTACATGTATGTATTTGTACCATGTGCATATGTTATGCCTGTGAAGGTCAGAAGATGGCATCAGATCATCTAGAATTGGAATTACAGATGGTTGTAAGCCACCATGTGGCTGCTAGGAACTGAACCTGGATTCTCTGCAAGAGCAGCAAGTACTCTTAACCACTGAGCTATCTCTCCAGCTCTGGCTTACACTTTTATAGTAGTCTAAATATTTTTGATCAGTTTCATGCAAGTTATATGGTTAAAAAAATGTTCAGCCCTATTACAATTAATGCCCATAACACACAATTTCACAACAGATTACTGTTAAGTACCTGTTGCTAAACCAGAGTTTATAAACACCCAGTATCATAGACTTTAACTGAAACCCGTAATTGTCTCAGTTATGACATCCATTTTACATATAAGCCAAGCTTTAATCCTTTTTTAAATTACACTGCTTGTAAAAGTCACAGTCGACTGGATTCCGGTCCTGGCTCTGCCATGACAAAGTCTGCAGAAAGCCCTCTCTGGCTCTGGGATTGGTTTTGTCACCCTTGCAATGAGGTCAGAACCTCTTCCCTGACCTTCTGTCTAGAACTGTAGAACTTCTTCCTATGAAACGCCATCAGAGAGTAACACAAATCTCAACTTGTTGGAGAGTTATATTCTAGAACTATCAGCAATTAAAATAACAGTTACAGCCATTTACATTCTACAGTCACTGTTGAAACACTTCACATATAAAATTTTAATATGTGCAGTCTTTCTTCATGAGTCTCCTTTCTGCTAGATACTATTCCCATTCCCGTCGAAGCACTAAGAAATTAACTAAGTAAGGTTACACCCCTGGCCAGTGGTGGAGCTGGAATTCAGTTTTGAATGTAGCTTCAGATGCACATGGCAGTAATGACTGCTCTATTCTATCAACATCTCTGCCATCAGATATGTGTGTTTACCATGCCGCTTGATATAAACAATCCAGGCTCTTCTCCAGCCATTCTGTACCACTATACCCTAGCATTCAGAAGGTATTTGCTGAGCATGGATTCTGTACCAAACATGAAGCAGTCCCCGGTACAATTAAATGTAGCACGTTCTTTAATGAAATAGAAACAGCCAAGTTTAGTTGCTACTCTAACTGCTTGGTGCCCACAGAGAAGGAGGAGAATTTAATCTGACTTTCTTGTGGATGACTTTCTAGGCTAGAGTCGTGGGACCAGCACCCACACCCTGGTCAGGATTCCCTGTTGCCTTCTCTAGTCTTCAATTCCTACATTGGACCCACTTCCTCTCTACAGATTGACCATCGCTCCTTTCCTGGCTTATGTAATCTGCCTAAAACAGCCCACAATCATACAGTCAACGGTATGATACAGCCAAACCGTATCTTGTAGGAAAGAAGCTAATAACTCCCTGGCTCTCAGAATGTTATGCACAGATTATACCCTTCATGCTGAATTGTCCCTACCATTAGGTGCATATTCTAGTTCAACCTAAGAAATCATAGGCAGATGTTCTTCCACTTCAGCCTTACAGGCAGGCAGAACAGGCAGCAGACAGTAATGGAATATTTTTCTTCTCTGCCTTGCTAGATGGCACAACACTGAAGAAAATAAACTAACTGTGATCTTCCCTTCATGGATTCTAAATACAAAGATGATGAGGACATTGCTGTAGTCATTTTCTTCTTAATTTACTATCCAAAGCTAATGACCCCAACTGCAGCTTTCCTCCCATCCATTTTTTTAAAGTTCCTGTTCCAGAGACAGAGTGTGTTCTTGATAGTGCTCCACGGAAATCAATTTCTTATGTGCCTACCACAGCAGGGTTCAATTAACATGACACAATTTCACACATCCTTTCCCAGAGAAAAGCATGTTCTTTGTCAATTTTTAATACTGCTAAATGACTCTTCGCATAGCCTGTAAAAATGTATTTGAAGGCTCCAAATGCATTTTTCAACACATACATAATAAATTTGAGGAGGAATATTGTTTAGACGCCAGTGTCTTTCAACTGTGTTAGAACATGTGACTCCTTAGTTATTAATACTCATTTTCCAGATGGCCATTTACTTTACATTTTATATTCTGCCAACTTCCACACAGTTCTATTATTGATTTTTGTTTTAGTATGTTGGTAGATATCAGTGGAAGAGAGGAGATGTTACCTTGGTAAACCTGTTCTTTTTGCAGATGCTGTAGGGCCTTACAGATTGTACATATTTAGTTCCTCCCTGCATGTTTGGAATGGCTTGTGATCCCCAAAACAAGTACACTTTCACTTTTTCTTAATGAAACATCATTAGAAAATGACTAATGTTTTCTTTGTGGAATCTTTTTGTTTTTAAGAAAGATGCACTCAAAGAACCCCTAGCCACACTGAATTCTGCAAAATGCCAGAATGTGAAAAATAGAATCCAAGTGAGAGGTGCATTCCGTAGTCCTGATTTATGGCTCTGGTCAAGGTGGTCATTGCTGCTCTCAATGTTTATATTATTGACCTGACTGTTTGAGGCCAGTGTGATTGATGGTTTGACTTGAGTATTGCCCCAGTTTGTGAATGAGCTGCTATTTATAAAATCCAGTAAAAGCCCATTTTCACCCATTGAACAAGTATTCAATGGGATGTTCTTCTATTAAGAACTGTTTTTGTAGTCACCGAGAACAAAGGGGACCATGCAAGTACTCACAGATGCTTCTCTGTCTTATGGAGAGCACTCCACAGAACATCACAAGATTAGAACTGTGCCATGTGCCACAGAAAAGGTGCAGGGCAATGGGAAGATGTTTCAACAAGGAGGCATTGCAGACCTGGGATTAATAGATGACCTCTATGGGCAGGGACATTCACACTTAGAATTAAGATACAACAGATGAAATGGAGAAAAAAAAAACCTTCCAGACACAGGCAATACCATGTGAAAAGACCCTGAGACAAGATCATGGTCTCGGGAGAGTAAGAGAAAATCCACTTTACTGCAGTGGGCCAGACCGTCTAATCAGGCAATACAGGGAGCTAGCCACACAGGGCCTTGTGACCATGTGTAGGAATCTGAATCTTAATCAGCAAGTTTTTTGGCAGCTGCTGATGAAATTCTAGCTCTAAAAAAAAACAATTTGGGTTCCACCTTGATGCTACATTGAAGAAAGGTAGTAGGGATTGGTAACATCTGTGCTGGATTCTTTGCATGCTGGCTTCGTGTCTTCTGGATAAGAGGGGGTACACCCGAATGGACTGAATTTTGGGAAATGGAATTGGAAAGGTGTGGTTTCATTTATATATGCTGGACTGAAATGGAAGATGACTGTTGGGTGCTGTGTGGAGATGAAGAGGGTTTCAGGCTGTGGTGGAGCAACTTTCAAGTTAGAGGGAAACTTCTTAAGTGGGGGTGTTTACAGGGAAGTGAAATAGCAATGTGTTCTAAAGAGACTTAAGACAGGAAGCAAACAACACTAAATTGCTTCAGGAAGTCTCAGAAATCGACCAGATTCACTAGGACCCTCTCTCTTTTGAGTATTTAAGCCACAAAGATTACCAAGAGTCACTCTCCGAGAAGATAAGCTTCAAAGAAGTCTCTCAAACAAGATCAGCCACTTGGAAGAAGCAGAGACCAGGAAATCTGCCTCAAAGAAGCAAAGATGAGCTATGCTGCCTAGAAGAGGCTTAGATAAAACCGAGCTACCTGGGGTGGACATTCTCCAACATGCTGAGCTACCTGCAGGTTGTACAGTGTGCTCCAGTTTGCCAGCCTTGCTGATCTGTCATGTTAGGGTGGCCTTAGGTGATGCAACTGTCTTTGTGTCATTTCTGCCCCTCTAAGTAACCCCTCACCCCTATTCCTATAAGTAACCCCAATAAAACCTGTTGGTTCACCAAGTTGGACTTTGTTGGTACACTAGTTAGTTTTGTGTGTCAGCTTGACCCAAGCTACAGTCAACAGAAAGGAAGGAACCTCAGTTGAGGCAGTACCTCCATGAGATCCAGCTGCAAGGCATTTTCTCAATTAGTGATCAATGGGGGAAGGACCATCCCATGGTGGCTGGTGCTCCTGGGTTCTGTAAGAAAGCAGGCTGAGCAAACCATGAGAAGCAAGCCAGTAAGCAGCTCCTTGTATGGCCTTTGCTTCAGATCCTGCCCTGTTTGAGTTCCTGTCCTGACATCCTTCAGTGATGAACAGAAATGTGGAAGTGTAAGCCGAATAAACCCTTTCCTCCCCAACTTGCTTTCTGGTCATGGTGTTCCACTGCAGCAGTGAAAACCCTAGCTAAGACGGTGGTGTCTGTACTTTGTCATCAGTTTCCTATCTGGGGCGATAGTAAACAATTGTTCCTATCTCCCCCAGGAAAAAAAATTATCACACAACATAGGCAGAAGATCACAAATTCGATTTTGAATATGTCGAGTTTGCTTTCAAATGATTCCATTGGAGCTAACTGGCTACACCGTTGATATGGCTTGGCATTGATATTTTAACAAGTTTCTGGCTGCTTTGAAGAATTGGGCCTGAGACTGTGGATGTCTGGGATTCAAATAAGCATTTGAAATGAAAAAGAAAAAAAACAGGGAATGTGTGCTCGTCTAAGGAAAGGGGGTAGAAAGAAGCCCATGGATGTGGTATTTGAAAGCCTCTGGTTGAGCCTCCTTTCCTTGGAAGCTTGTGTGGCTCTCCAAGGGTTGTTAACTGTGCATGCCATAACTCCAGTCAAGGTGAAATAAGTGTAGCCGCCCTTTATGGGTGCTCAGTGAACTTCTATTGCCAGATATTTCTCTCACGGTTCATTTCTGTAACCATCTTCCTAATAACTAAAACAGTTTGTCTTGTTCATTCATTCTCTGCATAGCAGATGCTATTCTGAGAGAGTTTAATGGTTTTTACCCCAGCTTCTTTAACTGTAGGTCGTGATGCTCTATGGGATTGAGGTAGCAGAATTTGGGGTTGTGAAAATTTCAGTAATGGTAAGAGGTTTCTGAATGTTCAGTGAGCACAGGTTAGCCCACAGTCAAACATGAGATGAAGCTAAGGTATATCTGGTGGTGCTAGCCCAGGCTGTATCACACCATTTCAGACAAGCTTTGGTTCAGAACAAGCAATAGGCAGTGTCACCTGTGTGCACAGCGATGAAGCCTGCTGGGGATGCTTCAGCTCAGGTTTGAGAGAATACATACAAAGTTTTCCACTCTTAAATACAATGTTTAATTATAGAAAACAGACTAACTATTTTCCTGCTGTTATCCCTCAGCATGTAACTATCAAGTTAGTATTTCTTTGGATTTTATTATTTTAGAATGTTGGGGTTTTTTTAAATTGTTGCTTGAGTCGCTGACTTGAGCTTCATGAAAAAAAAAGTTGCTAAATTAATGTTGGCTGAAGAATAGAGCATAATTTTCAACAATTTCTAAAATGACTCTAAACATGCCTTTGCCATTTTGTTGCTATGTATTTATGCAAAGCAGTGTTCCTGGCATTGATGATCATAAAATCAAAGTATTAATCCACTCTGAAAAGCTGAATATGCTGTACATTCTGAAGCATCAAATGTTCAGCAATGCTTAATTCTTTGTATAAAAATAAATAAGCACATCTATCTTGTTAGTATGCAAATTTGCTTTAATGTTTAATAAGTGGTAAAATTATATGTATGTATATATTTACATATACTCCAGAAGTTTTTAATTACTTTATGATTTGTCATCAATAAATAATAGAATTTTATTTTGTATACCCATATTCATAATCATATAAAATTATAGTTTATATACCCATATGCATAGAGTTATATAAAAGTTTCTTGAATGAAAATGGGTTATGACAAAAAATTTAATAAGTCGTGTTTAATACCATTATCATTCAAAACCATAGGGTATAAAGTGCCTGGGAGAGGTACAGCTGAGCCCTGAGCCATTCATGCTCATTGCTTCTCTGCTAACAGTTCAGTCTAGATGTCTGATACATATACACAATGGGATTCTGTTCAGCTGTTAAGGAAACATGAACATTTCAAGAAACTGACTAGAACTGGAAAACAGTATATTCGATATAACCAAGGCTCAAATGACAAATGGTTTGTGCTCTCTCCCATATGTAGATTCTCACCTCGAACTGCTAGCACGTGTTGTGTGTAGGTGTGGGTAAGTGTGGGTAATGGTCAGAAAATAGAGCTGGACCCTGGCACTGGAGAGAAGGGGTTGTAAGGGAAGACAATAGAACAGAAGTAAGGAGAAATGCTGGGAACAAAAGGAACAGCAAGACAGAGGAGTGGGTCGATGATGGAAGACGGGGGCAGGGGAATCAAGCAAAATGAAATATGTATGAAAATGGTGTGTGACAACTTATTATGTTGTACGTAAATATTAAAAATTACTATGAAACATTAAAAACAAACCGTAGGATGTAGCAACCACAATACCACTGCTTTCACGTGAGGACACTACAAAAATTAAAAAGTGACCCCCCCAGTTTCCATTTCCTGTATGTCCCTAGCAAAGAGGGGGGGTGATGTTGCTGCAGTGTCTTTGGTGCAGGCTGTTAGCTCATCATGAACTAGCTGTGGCATCTTGGGCCTGTTGTGCAGTCTCTAGAGTTGGGACAGGGTCTGCACAGGCCAACTGCTCTTTATACTTTTAGGGCTATGGTTCCACCTTCCCGGGTGGCACTTTCTTCCGTGTGGCCTACAAGAGATACTCTGGAAGTGGTAGTATGAAGCTGTGCCAACCTTCCTGTGCCTGTGTTTATTGACACTGCTGCCCACATAGTTCATTTCCCAAAGTTATTACACCTTTTCAATGTCGTTCATCCTCCTTTGCCCATCCTAAGATGACTAAGGAACATAATGCCCCACAGCCATAAATTCTGCAGTGCTGGTGGAGACCCTGGCATGCCGGTCAGTGGACTTGCCCCTTTAGTTAGCACAGAACCCCTGAAGAGGAAATGCCTGATTACATTTATGTATTTGTGAGAGCAGTTAAAAAAATACAGCATCACTGTGTAAAGTATTTTCCTGTTGATCCTGGTTTTTAAAAAGTTTTCTCTGAAAGACAACAAGGCACCCTTTGCCCATGGGAATGTCAGCCTAAAAAGGAGCAGACCCATTGAGCTAATAGTTACGCTAACAGTATATTAGCACAACTCACAATGAAGGTTCGTGTGGAGATGATCTGACCTAAAAGGAGAAAAGGCTAGAGCTGGGTTTTTCCTGAGGAACTGTGTTTGTGTAGCTTGTTGAGCTTTCAAAGGTTTGCTTGAATCTCTCTGTCTTCAGCCAACTCCTTTACAGAGCACACGGGGCTTGTACATGCTGTCACAGTAGCTACTCTCTGCCTGCCTGCGACTGAAGTGAACGCCACCTGCTCAGGTTCATTTCCTCTCGAAGCTTTGTGCTTCCCATACAGACCGGACACCTTTAGCTTTTAATCCTCAAGTGCATCTCTACTTCAGCCGTAATGTCTGCTTTTCTTCCAAGAGTTTCTTCATTTGCATTCTCCCTGATAGTGTGGACTCATATCACTTCCCATGGCATCAGAGCAGCTGCCCTTATCTCTAGCATCTTCTCTCTGTCCTGTGTAGCATAGACAGTCTTCCTCTCCCGATTTCAAACCCACTGCTCATGCACACTGTTTCCGGTGACTTTCTTTTCAGATAGTCTAGTGCTATTTCTGAGTTGAAAGACATGCATTCATCTACTGTACTGTTTAACCAAGTATTATTCCCAGTCTTATCGCAGTACATAGTGTCATATAATTAGTTTATTCTCATTCTTGGACAAACACATTGTAATCATTCAGGTTCTTCTGCCTGGCCAGGGATTTTTTTCCTGACATTCCCTCCCAATCTCACATCCGTACCATCACCACTGTTAGCTGTTAGGTGTTCCTTAGGTGCTGTGGCTTGGGGAACTGTCGCTGACTATCCCACGTTCTCTTGATCTCTCTCTCTCTCTATCTCTGTCTCTGTTTCTCTATCCTAGAATGTACAAAAATGTCTTACTTTTAAACAAAATTTACCATGTATGATAGTGTTGGCTGTTTTCTATCATAAATCATAGCTTACCATGGGTGGCATGGTGTTTGCTCTTGTCTCACAGAGAAGCCATCTTTATAGATGCAATTTCATCTATAAAGGACATCTTTATAGATGTCCCTAATTTCAGTTCTGTGCTGTCTTCAGTGTTGACTGCAGCACTAATCTCAAATGAGTTTTTAGGTAATTACCTCATGGCTGATTGCAGAGCAATTTCTGGGTGGGATTTTGGTGGTGGTGGTGATGGCGGTGGCTGTGGGGTGTGTGTGTGTGTGTGTGTGTGTATTTATAGCTACCATGGATTATTGTGTTGGGTTTATCACATGCCAAGGTGTTATGATTGCATTTACTTCACATTCAATATAGCAGATATCAGACTTGAAATCCAGCAATTTTTAGCATTAAATCGTTAATAATTATGGGTAACCTTAAAAGATATGTTATGACATTAGCACGAGAAGTGTCTAATAAACTGGCAGGCATAATGAGCCATTGAATTCAAGAAATTCCACCAACAGTCACTGAGTTTATTCTATGCTGGGCACGGGGCTGCAATGATAGATAAATGAGGACTTCATTCTCCTGTCTTAGAGCTACCACCCCAACAGGAAAGAGAATTTAAAACAAAATTTTAATTATTATAGTAGCAAGTAAAAGGAGGACTTTTTCATGACCATGTGTTTTCTACTGGGTCTTTGCCACTTTGGAAGGTCAGAAAATTTGACAAGAGGATTGTGTGGGCGAGGTTAGTTTTCCATATTTACCTGTCTTGGGATTCCTCATTCATGATAGACTCAGAGGGTGATATCCTTGCCTCTGCCTTTTCCTACAGCACCATGCCCGGAAAGAAGGGAACGCTATCAGTTCAGTCTATCCTGAGGTTTTTACAACTAAAAGAAAAAGCATGGGACAGGAAGTGGCTGTTTGTGAGCCCACACTGAGACTAAAATTGGCCATGGGCAAATGAGGCATTTGTTGGAAAAGATTTGCATAGAAGCCAGGCATGGTAGTTAATGCCTATTGTTGCACAATTAATAAAAACCCAGAGACAGAAATTGGGGTTCCACTTGAAGGTCATAAAAGCAAAGCATCCAGCCACTGGTTCTTACCTCTGCCTCAGTCTGAAATGGCAATCCTGCCTCCAGGGGTCCTTAGAATGGGACTGAGTGAGAGCTGTCTCCTCCCATTGTATATTCATTCCTCTCTAGTGCTGGGATTAAAGGCGCGCACCACTACCACCAGGTTTCTATAGCAGAGTAGTGTGGCTGCTGGGATTAAAGGTGTGTGTCACCACTACCTGGTCTGGAAGTCTGACCAGGGTGGCTGTTTTACTCTCTGATATTCAGGCAAACTTTATTTATTAAAATACAAATGAAATATCACTACAGCCTATAATTCCAGCACTGGCTGGGGGATTCAGAGTTCTAGAATTCCAGACCAACCTAGCTACATAATGGGATCCTGTCTTTAAAAAAAAATAATAATAGTTTACAGAAAGTAGAAAAAATTTTGCTTATTCATGTTAAGATAACTCCTGCCCTTGGGAATATAAATAGAATAATCTTTGATATCTGAAGGAAATTTGAGGAATTTGATGGAAAAGAAATGAGTTTGGCATTTTATATCTACTAAATCTAGCGAAATCAGGGCCTCTCACTGCGCTTACGGATTTATCACTCCCTATAATTTGCATTAGCAGTGTGTAGTCATAATTAACTTCTGAACACTTTTGTCTTATTTTTTCTGCTTTTCATTCATGGCCTTTCCCCAATATTGTGCTCACTCCGACATCTGCAACATTTTCTCAATCTTAAATGTCTATTCAACTTACCCTTCCTGCAGCTTTGACCCAAGCCTTCTCCCCTGTACATCTCAGAGACTGTGTCCCACTTAGCATGGCTTCTTTCCTCTCTCGTCTCTCACAGCCTCTGGTCCACACCCAGATGTTGGCATTCTAGTCACTGTATTCTCATAATTCAGAAGTTTTTAAAGACATTTAATATTTTGAACATGTATATATTAAGTAGGGAAAAATAAGTTTCCCATAGATATTTGAATGAGTGACAGAGATACAACAAGTATTTAAGTAATAAACTGCAATATGTGATTTATAGAATAAATATCATAAATATCTTGTACTTATACCCCAAAATGTGTTATTCATAAAGATATACATATTATTCAAATTATGATTCACTACTTATTTCCTGAATTTTAAGCTTGTGGTTCTAAGTGACTATTTATTCTGACTTTATCATTGTATTCAAAAAGTAAATGGTAAAAATATTGCAATTAAGAAGCAGAAGAGCAGCCCTAAATGCATCGTTACCATCAAATGAAGGGTTTCCCACCACTGCCTGTCCCGAGACCACCATGAGGACAATGAGTTTTCTTTAAACTTTTTGTATTCCTCGTGGAGGGACAGGACCATAAGACCCTCCCAAACATGTGCTCTAAAAACATGCTTCTCTGCTTATTTTTCAAAGTAAATGAATTTTCAGAGGTTACTGAGACTTGAAACTATTGGAGCACGAAGTATTTCATGGTACCTCGACTGTTTTTGTGACATTATTATTATGTCTTTATGATACTCTTGATGTAACTACTGAGTTCTAAAAATAGAATCAGATCACACTGGAGCATCTGGGTAGAGCTGCTGTAGTGTGCATGCCTGATGCAGGCCATCTCACTCCAGACCTGAAGGGACCTAGCAGAACTGCTGTGGTGCACATGCCTGATGCAGGCCGCCTCACTCCAGACCTGAAGGAGCCCAAGAAGCTTTGAGCTCCTCACACTCATTTTTCAATATGATTGTTACAATGTTTTAAAGTTGTGTAATCTAAAATAACCAGTTGGGTTGCGGGGCCATCTTTGTATGTAGAAAGGATTTTTCCAATGAAAGCAGCTATTAGAGGATAATTTCTCAAATGAATTAGAAATGTATGTACATTACATTAAGAAATTTCTGGAAAAGAAAAAGGTCACTGTTGTTATTTTGGCACTTAATGATCTGTGGCCACATGTTGCAAACCTTTTAGTGCATGTAATTCAACATTCACAGTTTTAGTGTTCACTGCAAGCTTTGTGTGTGTGGCAGGAGCTACTACATATACTTGAGAACTGTAGTGATATGGGGGGTGCAGGCCTGCTTTTCATCCCACC
>LOJH01043869.1:435-13908 GCA_001685095.1 Ellobius talpinus | reverse complement strand
AACGCCAAATGGCGGCGGCAAGCGAGAACATGGCGGCGCGGCGGCGCCCTACAGAGTGGCACTATTTGTTGGAGTAGAAGTGGCCTTGTAGGAGTGTGGGTGGGCTCTGAGGTTTCAAGGGCCCCAGCCAAGCCCAAAGGCTCTCTTTCTTCTGTTGCTGTGGATATGGACGTCAGACTCTCATCCCTTCCAGCACCATGTCTGCCTGCGTGCTGCCGTGTTTCCCACCATGCCCATGAATGGACTAAACCTCTGAAACTGTAAGCACACCTCCATTAAATGCTTCCCTTTATAATGATCATGGTGTCTCTTCACAGCAATAGAACACTAAGACAAGACTCAAGGGTTTTCAATCATAGCAAGATGTTCCAGTGAAATAAACAGCAGAATAAAGAGTCCTTGTACAAAGACACAATAACCGCATAAAGTCATCGGCCCCTGCAGAAACTGGTAATGCAACTTTCTGTTGCTCCTGTGTTTCTGGGTCCTCCAGCTTCTTTTCTACATGTTTCTGCATAAGGGACACCCTAACATTTCTTGAATTATTCATTTTTTAAGTTTAGGTAAATAACACACGACTATAGTCTTACAGTAGAAATTCAGGCTATAGCATGGAGAGCCCCTCTCCTAACCTTTCACCAAGTGTGGCATTCATTACTAATTCTACCTGTGTCTTTTCATGAGTTTTTCTGTGCCATTGCATCTACATGGTATCTAAAGCTCTACCTGGGTTTGTGTTTGTTTGCCTCCTGTAAATGGAACCATGCTGTATGCTACCGTCAGCCATTAGCAGCTGCTAAGGGAACTTTACTGCCAATTTGCTGTAGCTGCAGGGAACCCAGGCAGGGAGAGCTCAGCTGCCAATTACCAGTACATCCAGGATTTAAGCTAACATAAATTTCAGAAAAGATGGTGGCCTTGAGAAGGTAGACTAGCACATCAGGTTGAATATGGTGCTGCCAGGTGAGGATGCTCCATCCTATCTGGAGACCTGGGTACCACAGACAGCATCCCATCCCCTCCAGAAAACCATGAACATTCTTTCAGAAATCCTTTTGTTTCTGTCTTTATGGGTATGTATATGCACTTACATGTGTGAGTGCGGGTGCACTCATATGGTACACGTGTGGAGATATTAGTCCTCATCTCTGCTTTCCATCTTGTTTGATAAGATCTCTTGATCTTTATTACTGCCTAGGCCAAGCTAGCTGCTTGTCAAGCTTCCCAGGATTCTCCTTTCTCTGTCTCCCATCTCGATGACACAAGAATGATGGGATTACATGTGTGTGCTACTATGTATGGTTTGTATGTGGGCTCTGGGAAGCCAGCTCAGGTTCTTGTGTTTCTTTGGCAAGAAAGGTACCACATAGGTCCCAGAGATCAAACCTTGGTTGTCAGGCTTGGCACTGTGTGTCTTTCCCCACTAAACCAGCTTCCTAGGCCCGGAACTCTTTTTATTTATTTATTTTTACTTTTTGGAGGCAGGATCTTTTGTTTTGTTTTGTTTTTCGAGACAGGGTTTCTCTGTAGCTTTGAAGCATGTCCTGGAACTAGCTCCTGTAGACCAGGTTGGCCTCGAACTCACAAACATCCCCCTGCCTCTGCCTCCCGAGTGCTGGGATTAAAGGCGTGTGCCACCATCGCCTGGCCAGAGACAGGGTCTTGTTCTGTAGCCCAGGCTGGCATTGAATATCAAGGCAAGCTTTCTGTCTCAGCTTTTCAAATGCCAGGATTACAAATGTATAACACCATGCCCACCTGGGAAATAATATTTTTGTCATTTTTAAGGCTTATTCTTTTTATATAGGGGGATGTAACATATGAGAGAATAAATTAATTTTAAAAAAGAGGAAAGAAATTTTTCAAGGAATTCTTCCACAGAACTCCTCACATGTCATTGGCCAGAATCAAGATGCACACAAATTCTAAACTGACCACTGCCAAATCAAACGGCATGGTCTTCAGCCAGTGGGGCAGGCCTTGCTTAGACCCAGGAGAGGAGTCAGATGTCTCTGATGCATGTGGCTACTTAAGAAAGAGACAGAGCCCTAAAGAAATCTGGGGTTCACCTAAAAGGAATGAGTTCTGGATTGCATTTCAAACAGATGACGTCTTTCTACCATCCGTGTGTTTTCACTGTTTGTCCTCCCCAGAATGGCCTTCTTTCTAGACATCCTCACTCATTGTTTGTGTTTCTAATGTGTCCTTTCTGGCCAGAATCAAACTATACTTTCATGAAGCTGTTCTTGGCCTCCCCAAATCATTGTAACGTCTTTTTCTCTGTAATAAAATTTCATGGTTTTTTTTCAATCAATCAATCAGTCGATATATTTACTTTTATAATTTTTAGTGATGTATATGAGTGTGAGACTGTGCACAGGAGTAGAGATGCCGTTGTAGGTTGGAGGCATCAGATCCGCTGGAATTGGCGTTAAGGAGGCTGTGAGCTGCCTGTGTGGCGCTGGGAGCCAAACTCAGGTCCTCAGGGAGAGCAGCAACCGCTCTTGACTGCTGAGCCATCTCTTTAACACCTGTTTTTATTCTTAACCCAACAATGAAAGTCACTGTTTCCCTGGTAAAAATTATGATGTTTTATTGGGTTTTGCATTGCCACAAGCCTGCCATTCTTCTAGACCCCCTCTCCCTTTTTAGTGCCTTTTCTTCTAGCCTGTGTTCTTTCTGAGCTTTTCATCCCCTTGAACGAGGGGGAGGAGACCTGAGCTGTGGTGGCTATCTGTTCATTGTACATTGGTCAAGAGGTGCTGAAGTTTGTTTCTTAAGTTCTAGTTCCTGGTTAAGCCTCCCAAACCCATAGTAATTACATGCCTCCTTATAATAATGATTTACTTTAAAGCATGCTTAAATATTGCAGCAACATGCATTTTATTTAGCAAATCCATTTTTACACTTCTAACTATGAGAAGCTCTATGTGTTCATAATTACAGTTCATTTGAATGTGTAATATTTTTAGAACGGTGAAGTACCACACTTTGGGGGGGTGGAATGAAAATAATTTATTTTTAAATGAACTAAGCTTTTTAATGTTCAGTGTCTCGGATAATTTTAAAATTCATTGGTTGTTTTTATTATAAGCTATGAATAAAAATATCTTTATACAATGAAACTAATCCATGTCTCATGACCACCACTGACTATTTTTGTCATTGTTGTGGTTGACTTATCTCTGAGAGACTTTTTTTCTTTTATTCTGAATTGCATGCCAAGTTTTCACATTTATTTGTCTGTATGTTCACACATACATGTACCATGACACATAAAGGTCAGAAGACATATAGAGGTCATGTGCTGTGAATTATGGAGACAGGATGCCAGATGTCAGACTTGGCAGCAAGCACCTTTACCTGCTGAGTCATCTTGCTGCCTCTCAAACGTTTTTTATAAATGGAAGTATTTTGGATTGTGCTAATAAAAATTACTTGTTTCACCATAACTAAGATCACATTGTAAGAAAACTTTGTGAAACCAGTGTAGAGACTTATCTAGTTCCTTCACCTAATTTTACATAAGATGGCCCTTTGAAGCAATATCCGAAGGGCAGGGAAGGCAGTTCAGTGAATAAAGGCAGCTGACACTAAATCTGGGGACCTGAGTCTGTCTCCAGGATCTGCATGACAGAAAGAGAGAACTGATCCCCATGACTGTCTGTCCTCTGACCTACACACATGCTAATGGCACATGCGTATGCTCACGTGTGCACAGGCACAGGCTTAGTGGCATGTGCGCATGCTCACATGTGCACAGACACACATGATAATAAACTTTAAAAAATTCTAAAAGACATCAGAGAGACAAGCATGGTAATGCAAGCCTGTAATCAGAGCACTTGAGGGATGGAGGTAGGAAGAGAAGGAGTTCAAAGTCAGACTTTTAGCTACATAGCCGAGTTTGAACCCAGCGGGGCTATCTATATGTGACCGTGTCTCAAAAAATTAAAAAAAAATCTAGAGAATATTGTGGATTCTGAACTTTCTATTGTAACTCACTGTACAATCTCATAGACATTTTCAAGATTTTGTACTTAGCACTCTTGTTCGCTATGGAGGCAGATTTAAAAAACATCTAACCTGCCAGGAAGAGCTTGCCCACCACGAGGAAATTTTAGGTATATATCTAAAATTACAGAGGAAAATGATTAATGTGCAAAGAAAAAAGATATTTGGTGATGGGATTATCTCAGCTACACTTTCTGGAAGAGACATACTTTGATCTGTAATAGACATATGTACATACGTTACACAGACATATGTACATACGTTACACAGACATATGTGCATACGTTACACAGACATATGTACATATGTTACACAGACATATGTGCATGTTACACAGATGACTCAGATTCCTGCAGAAGAAAAGAGCCACATTCATTGAGAGAAGGAAAAAGAATCAAACACTAGACCTGGCAGAAATGGCGGGCCTGTCCTATCTTGAGCCGGAGGTAGTAAGTGTGGTTGGACCACTAAGGCCGTATTCTTTCTCGGGGTCCCTCCAAAGCTAGGGTGCTTTAAATCCATCTATTTAGAAACAGCTGAGACTTTTTAAATAAGGAAATTACTTATTCGTGTGGTGCCTAAGTAAGACTGAAGTAGACAACTTAGGAATGACATTTATCTTTTTAATAAATATTTTGAGGGGTTTTTTGACATGCAAAAATGTTTCTATCTTCATATGGGTCTGTGCAATGTCCATGTATGCCCAAAGAAGGTGTCACTGAGAGACAGTTGTGAGCCACTATATGAGTGCTAGGAATCTAACTCAGGTCCTCTGAAAGAGCTTTCAACATCTGAGCTATCTCTCCAGTCCAAGACATTTATTTTTTTAGATATTGATCTAATGGTATCAAGTATGATAAGCAAGTGTCTTACTACTGAATTTCCCACCACCTTCCTCCAGTGACTTGGGGAATTTTAAAAGGAAAGGCACTGATTAAGTGACCATTACCTGTGCACTAAGCATTTTTTAAAGTAGATGGACCTTGTGAAACATCAATTCTACTTCTAGGAATTTGTTGTAGAGAATTAATATTTGATACACTTGAGTTAGCTTCCAAAATGTTTTCCAATTATGTGCATTGGTGTTTTGTCTACATGCATGTCTGTGTGAGGATGTTAAAGCCCCTGCCCCGCCGTGGAATTACAGGCAAGTGTGAGCTGCTGTATGGGTGCTGGGAATTGAACATGGGTTCTTTGGAAGAGCAGCCAGTGCTCTTAACTACTGAGCTATCTTTCCAGACCTAGCTGACAAAAATTTTAATACAGCATATTTGTATAATAATAAATTGTGAGCCCAAATTGGCAAATAGGTGATGGGATTCATATTATTAAAATAGTACCACATAATGAACTAATATGGGACCATTATATTGATAAAGTACAAGGATATTTTTGACATAAAAAGATGCCATTGAGGGCTGGAGAGATGGCTCAGAGGTTAAGAGTATTGGCTGCTCCCCCAGAGGTTCTGAGTTCAATTCCCAGCAACCACATGGTGCCGCACAACCATCTATAATGAGATCTGGGGCTCTCTCCTGGTGTGCAGGCACACATGCAGAGAGAACACTGTATATATAATAAGTAAATTTGCAATGATATTTTTGAGATTTATTTGTGTGTATGAATGCATGTGTGTGTCTGTGTGTCTGTGTGTCTGTGTGTCTGTGTATGAAACACATGTGTGCAGATACCTTCAGAGACCAGACAGGGTGTCTGATCCCGTGAAGCTGGAGTTATAGGCAGTTGTTTGGATTCCAGTGTGGGTTCTTGGAACAAAACTCAGGTCTTCTAGAAGAACAGCAAGTGATCTTAATCGATGAATCATCATTCCAGCTTCCAATAGAGTATTGTTTAAGAGTAAATCAAGTTATGAAACACTGCATGTTGTTTGATACTATATATGTAACAAAAAGAAAAATGACATCTGTATATGTAGGTGGTAAACTGAAAAAAATCTGACATTTTGATTGTATAGAACATGCGATTTTTTTGTTCCTATTTCTCTTAGACATAAGTATTTATTGGTGTGATATTATCCTACCCTAATATAAAATATTGAGCAGGACCATCACTCATTAAATTGACAAGGTCTCCATCCTATTAAAACTCTAGCTATGGCATGGTGGCACACACCTGGAATTCCAGCACTCAGGAGGCTGAGGCAGGACTGTGAACTTGAGGCTAGCACTGGCTGCCTAGGGAGACATGCTCAACAGGAACAACAACAACAAAAGCAAAACAGAAAGCTGGGCTAGCGCAATGGCTCAGCTAGTAAAGTTCTTGCCTACCAGGCATGGTGATCTGGGTTGCATCCACAGGACCCGTAGAGCTGGGTGTCGTGGTGTGGCCTTCCCAGTACTGTGGAGGCAGAAATATGAAAATCCAGGGAGCTTGCTGCAGCCAGCTCAAACTAAGTAAAAAAGAGAAATGTATATGTATGTATACATACATTGTATAGTACATGTTGTATATATAGCTATGGGTATACTATACATATATTGTATCTTAAACATTATATGCATATATGTGTATATATTATATCACAACTCAGCCTTTTTGTTTATTTGTTTTTTCGAGACAGGGTTTCTCTGTAGCTTTGGAACCTGTCCTGGAACTAGCTCTTGTAGACCAGGCTGGCCTCAAACTAACAAAGATCTGCCTGTCTCTGCCTCCTTCATGCTGGAATTAAAGGCATGCGCACCACCATCCGACCACAACTCAGTCTTAAGTAATAGCCAAAACTCTAACCATAACTTTGAGTTAATTTTTTTCCTCCTATAATGTCTTTTCTTTCTTTCTTTTTCCTCTTTTCTTCCTTCCTTCCTTCCTCCCTACCTTCCTTTCCTTCCTTCCTTCCTTCCTTCCTTTCTTCCTTCCTTCCTTTCGTTTTTTTTTTGTTTTAGCAGATCAAACAGATTTATTAGTGGAAAGTGAGAAAGAAGAACAAACCTACTCAGACTGGGAGGAGTTCCAAGGGAAGAGAAAACAGCCCCCTTCTCCAATATTTGACCTTCTTCAGTCTGAATCTCCTAACAGGGAGAATGGATACACCAGGGAGTCCTTCTATAGGAGCAGGAAATCACCCACTCCAAGTTTTCATTAACTTGTGTGAAATATGTAGCTTATAATACTTGTCCTACCTACTTCTCAGGCTTATTAGAAATATCATATTATAGAAGCAGAATTAGTTTACAGAATTTAAAATGTCTTAATGTTACATTGTCAATATATGTATATTATCACATTAGGGGCTAAGTGGATGGCTCAGTGGTTCAGAGCATTGACTACTTTTCCAGATATCCTGGGTTCAATTCCCAGCACCCACATGGCACCTCAAATCTGTAACTCTACTTCCAAGGGATCTGACACCCTCTCTTGTCTTCTTCAGGCACTGTATATACAAGTGGTGCACAGATAGATATGTAAGCAAAAACTAAACGCATAAAATACAAATTAATCTTAAAATATATGTGTGTATATATAGTGTCTAATGTGATATAATATTACATTTTATATTATAATATTATATATTATATATACATATCTCACATTAGAGTGATAATCCAGTAACCAGATACCTGTAGGAGACTATACAGGTGATTTAGATAATTAGGTCAAGCCAGGGTATGTGATCTGACCCTAAAGTTGGGAGGCAAACACAGTGGCAGTGGAACGGTAACCTGGGCAGTAGGGAGTCCATCATATTTTAAGGGACCCCTGAAACCCTGATTTTCATGTTGCCTACTGATTTAAATACTAAGCCCCACAGAGATCAGCACAGTTTGAATCAAAATAAAACAGTGGACTAATCCAATTGAGGGCCACATGATGGCTCTTCTTGGTTGTCAACTAGACTACATCTGGAATGAACTACAATCCAGAAATGAAAGGTACACCTACGAGAGACTTTTTGCTTGTTTTGAAGTGGGAAAATCCACTTATAATCCAATCCTTTAAGGTGGTTAGACACAAACCTTTGATCCAGATCTGGAGGTAGGAAGTCGCACCTTTAATCTGGGCCACACCTTCTGCTGGAAGCCTATATAAGGACGTGGAGGAAGGAAGCTTCTGCTCTTGGCCGGCTTGTTCTCATCTTGTTAGCAAATCCATTCCTTCACTAGCCTCAGGGCCTACTTCCTTGGGATTCTAGCATCTCCTGAAGACTAGCTGAAACATCCAGCCTTGTGGACTGAGAAACTTCTGGATTATTGGACTTTCCATTCATAGCTAGCCACTGTTGAATTAGTTGGACCATAGCCTGTAAGTCATTCTAATAACCCCCTTTTATATATGTAGAAAAGAGATTCCCTCTATAAGTTCTGCTACTCTAGAGAACCCTGACTAATATAGGCATTATTTAGTCCCCAGGGCAGTATGTTAGAAATCTTCACTATGCTTGAAGCAAGTGACCTTGACTTCTGTATCTCTTTGCTCTTGGTACTTAAATTTTATTTTGGTTTTGTCTTTTGAAACACAGTTTCACTTTGTAGCCCTGGCTGGCCTAGAACTCACAGAGATCTGTCTGTCTCTGCCTCTCAAGACTAGGGATTAAAGAAGCGAGCCACCACATCTGGCCCTGCTCTCAGTACTTTACTCAGGAATGGATGTGTGTTGCCTGATTGGGGGATTGCTTGGGGGAGAGATGTCAAACAGCATTTGTCAAACTTCTTCAAGAGTTCTTTCTATGTGCAAGTGTGGTTTTAATATAAAACAAGTTGTTGATGTCAATAGAAGAATAAGCAGAGAGGTTCCACTGTTCGGGGTACACTGCTACCTCCTGTGATGAGGCTAGACTGAGCCAGTGAAAGTGAAAGTCAGAAAGCATGGATGAGTGACAGCTACCTAAGTGGATGCCTGTTGTAAGCAGGCATGTCTTCAGAAGAGTCTTCCCAAGGTTCTAAGGCTCCTGTGTGATGTGACATATATCTATTCAGTAGAACGGTGCTGTTTTGATACAGGGTTTCATGGAGCTCAAGCTGACTCTGAACATATTATGTAGACTAAAATGACCTTGAATTTTTGATCTCTCTGCCTCCACTTACTGAGTGCTAGTGTGCTCCAGAGTATTTGGTTGATGGGGATAGAGTCCTGGACTTCAGGCGTGCTGTGATAGTTTGAATGAGCTGTCCCTTAGTCCCTGGCATTTTAATGCTTGGTTCTCAGTTGGTAGAAGTCTTTGTTGGGGCTTAAAAGGCGTGGACTTGCTGGAAGAAGGATGTCACTGGTGATTGGTGCTTGAAGACTTGGGTCATTCAAGTTAGCACTCTCTGCTTCTGGTTTGCGGTCTGAGATCTGAGCTCTCAGCTGCTGTTGCAGTAGCCATTTGCGGCTGCCCTGTTTCTTTGCCATGATGTTTCTTTGACACCCCCCGCCCAGGAACCATCAGCCCCAAATAAACTCTTCCTTCTAAAGATTTATTTCTTTTTATGTGTATGAGTGTTTTGTCCGCATGCCTCTGTATGTACCACACGTGTGCCTGGTGCCCACAGAGGCCAGAAGAGGGCATCAGATCTCTAGGAACTGGAATTACACTGTGGGTGCTGGGAATGGAACCCAGGTCATCTGAAAGATCAGCCAGTATTCTTTATCACTGAGCCATCTCTCCAGCCTTCAAATCCTTGCTTCTATAAGTTGCCTTGTGTTTTTATTACAGCAATGGGAAAGTGACTAATCCACAAGCTAGGCAAGTATTCTATTGACTGAACTACCTATCTCCCAGGTTCTACAAAGGAATTACTATGCAATATGTCAACCAACAAAACAAATATCCCCAATACCCATGGAACTTGGATTTTACTAAGGAGACTAGCAATAGCCATAATAAATTAGAATATTATGTAGCATTTTAGAAAGAATGCTGGCCAAATCTGTCTGCTAATTGACTAGTATATATCCCTTACCTGATCAAACATGAATGTACCTAGGCATGGTGGCATACATTTGTCATCCTAGCTATTCAGGAGGGTGAAACAGAGAGATCACTAGACCCAGGAGTTCAAGGTTACCCTGAGCAGCACAGTAAAGTGTGCATGTGTGTTTGTTTCTGTTGCTGTATATGTGTGTGTTCCTCTGTCCCTGTGTATGTACATCTGTGTGTGTGTGTGTGTGTAGATCTGTCCCTCTCTGTGTGTACATCTGTCTGTATATGTTCATGTGTACATCTGTCTCTGTGTTTGGGTGTGTGTACATCTGTCTATGTGTGTACATCTGTCTCTGTGTATGTGTCTGTGTGTTCATCTGTCTCAGTGTATGCATGTGTACATCTATCTGTGTATGTGCACACATTTGTCTTTGTATGTGTACATCTGTCTCTGTGTATGTGTATGCACACATCTGTGTGTGTATACATCTCTGTGTGTGTACACATCTGTATTGTATGTATGTATATATCTATCTATGTGTATGTATGCATGTGTACACCTGTCTCTTTGTATGTGTATGCACACATCTGTGTTTGTGTGTGAGCGCAAATACATTTGTCCTTCTGTATATGCCTATGTCTATCTCTCCATGTGTGTATCTCCTGGCTCTGGTTCTCTGCTGGATCCTCAACTAACACTTTGAAAAGCAAAGGAAGGCATGGGAGCATAGGAGAGCGAGAGGAGCTGGAGAGCTGGAAGATTATGTAGGAGAGTCAGTTCAGCTTTCCTAGAAAAGGGGGATTTGAGCAGAACATTGAGAACAAAGAACAGGTTTCAGTTTTGTAAAATTTCTGGGCCTTTGTAAAAATATCACACTTTACTGAGTGAACAAGAAAACGATTGTAATGTTAGATTTTCTTCAGGGTAATATAATCTTTGGGGAGACAGAGTGTACATATGCACCCTAGACTAGCCTTGAAGTCATGGTCTTCCTGTCTCTGTCTGCCTTTTGTTTGTTTATTTGTTTATTTCAGATATAGTCCCATGTATCCCACGCTGATCTTGAACTTGCTGTGTACCTAAAGATGACCTTGCAATTCTTTTTTATTTTTCCTTTTTCTTTTTTTTTGAGACAGGATTTCTCTTTAGCTTTGGATCCTGTCCTAAAACTAGCTTTTGTAAACCAGTCTGGCCTCGAACTCACAGTGACCCGCCTGCCTCTGCCTCCCGAGTGATGGCATTAAAAGCGTGAGCTATTGACCTTTCAATTCTAATCCTTCTGTCTCCACTTTCCAATGATTAATACTATACCCAATTTGTGCAGTGCTCTGGATAGAACTCAGGAATTTCTATATTTTAGGAAACCACTCTACCAACTGAGCGACACTTAGCTGTTGTCTGGGGTTTTCTGTCCTGCCCAGTCCTTGTTCTGCCCAGTTTCTGCAGTCATTAAGTCCCAAAGTAATCACACAGAGGTCTACATTAACTATAAACTGATTGGCCCATTAGCTCAGGCTTCTTATTAACTCTTATAACTTATATTAGCTTATTATTCTTGTCTATACTAGCCATATGGCTCGGTACCTTTTTTCAGCGAGGCAATCACATCTTGCTTCTTCTGTGGAGGGCTCACAATTGCAGAAAGAGCTTCCTTCTTCCCAAAATTCTCCTGTTCTCATTGACCCGCCTCTACTTCCTGTCTGGTTGTACTGCCTATACTTCCTGCCTGATTTCTGGCCAATCAGCATTTATTTAAAATATAATGGACAGAATACAGACCATTCTCCCACACTTAGCTTCAACCTCTGACTTAGGCTAATTCTAATTAAGAGAAATACTGTGTTAAGAACAAAATATAGCTGGGGGACAAGTGACATGCAAGAAGGAGCAGAGAAATCTGATGTGATGTTGGAATGAACCAAATGACATAAGATACTGACTGAGGCTTAATCTAAATCTTGAAGATAGGTCTGACATTCAGGTTGATTACATGTGGTTGGTTCATGTCCATGTCACAGTAAATTAGGTAAATTTGGTAAATTAGGAAATATTCTGAATATTTCCAGCCTGGAAGACGAGGAAGAAGGTAGGCTGTGGGTGAATATGGATGTGGAAGCTTCAGCCATCTGCAAAAGCATAAGGGCCTAAGAAGACTCAGCCTAGTCAGGAGTTTCCAGAATGAGAAAATGGTTGGTTCAAAGTAATGCTAAGTAGCGATAAATAGCTACTGGCATAGCACAATCTGAACACTTTCCTGAGTACTTTCTATATATCATCCAAATGAATGTATTATTTTCGCATCCTCCAATTATTGAAACAAAAACAGACTGGTCCCAATATAATGATTCAATCATGGCTTATTTTTTTCAAAATTCTGTGGGTTGGCAGTTTGAACTGGGAAGGTTTACCTCTGCTGCAAATGGTGGTGGGTGGAATCATACATATGGCTGCAGCCACTTGACAAGCCAGCTGGAGCTGGCTGCTCCCAGGTGTCCTATTGATTGGCTTATTGGTTGACTGATGAGGCAGGGCCAACTGGACAGGTGTCTCAGAACCCAGCAGGCTAACCCGGGCTTCTTCAGGCGATAGTCAGGTTCTGCAAAGCACGCATCATGTGATTATAAAGCACAGTATGCATGAGTTTCAAATCTCTCTGTGTGCTATTGGCCAAATCTGGCCACATGACCAAAGATAAAACTAACAATGAGAGGGCTATTATAAGATACTGGATTTGCAAAAGCATGGTCCACTCAGTTTGCCATCAATCCACTGCAATCTTTATTAACACAACCTTGTGTTAAGCATGTGTCTCACTGCTCTGACCAAACCATCTCAGGGGAGGGTTTATTTTGGTTCACTGTCTGAGGCTACAGTCTATCATAGTAGGGGCATCATGGCAACAGCTGGTCACATTGCATCCCCAGTCAGGAAGCAGAGAAAGATGAATATGAACACTGCTGCTCAGCCCCCCTTTTTCTCTTTACTCTGTCCAGGACCATACCCCCTAGAATGGTGCTACCTATATTTAGGAAGGGACTTCTATCTTACTGAGCCCAATCTAGAAACTTCCTTACAGATATTCGTCTACTACTTAGGTCATGCCAAGTTAAACATCAATATTAATCATAACACCCTGTGATGTAGGTACTATTAATATCCCCCATTTTTAGCCAGGATGGGTAGTGTGTATGTCTATCCCCATTGGGTAGGGTGGCTAGGTTGAGTAGTGTGTATCTATAGTCTCAACTGCTAGGGAGGAAGATGGGGCAAGATTGTTTGAGTCTAGCAATTTGAAGCAAGCATAGGATACAAAGGAAGACCCAATTGAGGTGGGGTCAAGGGATTCCCCCTTTTAGGTTGAGAAATTTGAACCTAGTAAGGCATCAAGTAACCCATAACTAGGACCAGGCAAAGCCAAGATGTGGGCCACACACTGGATTCTGACCGGCTTTGCTATAAAGAGGAAAGCCATAGAAGGTGTGGCCAGAGGGGTGAAAGGGAAGATCTCAAGTGACCTTGAACCCCAGCAAGTTCCACCCTCTGGGTAACTACAGACAACAAGTGCTGGGTAAGCCTTAGGCAGCAGTGGGTGGAGGAT
>LOJH01043867.1:0-13909 GCA_001685095.1 Ellobius talpinus | reverse complement strand
GGGCCAGGCAGTGCTTAAATGAATACAATTTGTGTGTTGTTATTTCAGGTGTTATGCTAGCCGTGCGGGAGCCGGGCGGGACGAAAAGCAGGCCTGCTCTCCTCTTTCACTACATATGGGTAGTAGCATCTCTACCCTGCCAGTTTGCAAAGACTATGTAGCTCCCTTCTCACAAGTCGGCTGCTGTCTGTTTTCCTACCAGACACCAAACTCTATGGACAGAGCCCGTGTCTGGCCCCAGCAAGTGCCAAGTGAACAGCACAGAGTCAGTAAGTGAATGAACAAGTCCACAGAGCCCACTGACGTGAGGGTAGTGACAGACAGGCGTTCCATGAGCCGTCTCTCGCTACCCTGAACGGTGGCCAAAATGCCAGTCCACTCAACTCATCCATCAGCTTGACAGGCCCCTGATTCAGTCGCCCCGCTCCTGGATTGAATTGACCTGCTAGTGAGAGGCACTCCAGCAGCAGAGGGAGAACTTCAGGAGGGGCTGGAGGGGGTGACTCCATTTCTGCAATCCCCTGTCCATCTGGAGCCACACACTGATGACCACTCCCCACTAGGCACAGTCCCTCATCATCCCAGGGCCTGCAAACTACCTTTAGCTGCAGGTAGGGGCCACAGGACAGAGTCAGTCTCCCTTTGCACCTCTGGGACCAGCTGAACACACCACAGCTCTCTGCCTGGCCCACTTACATCTTTGACAGACACAGACAGGCAGCAGAGAAGGAAGGATGGTGGGGCAGGGTGGGGCACAGGCACTAATCTAGAGCTGTCAGGACAAGCTCACTACTGTTACCAACTAGACCTTGGGCCGAGCTTGCTACCTTTATGCCTTGGAGTCTTTCCCTATCTCTACCTCCCAGGAACATGATTGTGATAGCGGGGACTCATGGGTGGAAAGTTCTTGTGAATCCTAAACCAGGAGTGATAGCAGGAGGGAGGAGCATCCCAAAGGGGTGGTGGAGAGTTGCTTCCCTGTGTGGAGTTTTGAGAGCTGGGTTGGATCCCCTCATTGTGCAGGAGGAAGCCTGACTAAAGGCCGGAGCATTTGCTCAAAGGGACAAAGGACTGGGTGTCCGTCAAACAATGCTTTGCAACAACAGAGCCTCTCCACTTAGGAACTTACAGGGTTCCACTCCTTTTCATGTTTCCAAGCTTTCAGGGAGGCCAGGTCTTGCTCCAGGCTCCCTTAGTCCCCTCTTCTCAAGTGAAAATGCCAGACCTAGCAGTGCAACCGATGGGCATCTCTGCACTCCTCTCTGCTGGCAAAGGGGTCAGGATGTTCCTGCATCAGCAGAGGCCAGCTCCTCTCTGCCCCTCTCACACAAGAAACGTGAAAGAGGTTGATATGTTTAGAACACAGAGAGCGACATTAGAACTGGAACCTGACCATCCCTGGCAGCCTAGCCCAGACCATAGTCACAATGCTCGCTCCAGGGTGGACCTATTCTTCTCTCATCCAAATTTCTCCTGGGCCAACAAGAGCTGAAACTGGAACGCTGTGTCCTAAAGCCTAAGGAATACCTGTTAACCGTGTGTGTGTGTGTGTGTGTGTGTTGGGTGATGGTATGAAAGGTCCTCACTCTCCAGTCTCCCTGAGCTCAGCCCAGGCCATCCTCCAAACCAGCCCAGTGACCACATCCCAAGATGAGACCATTTACCATCAAACCCTCCCTGTGCCCATGGTGGGTGAGGGAGTGAGCCCGTGAGGATGGAAAGTTCCATGGACCCATGTGCTATCAGCACCACAGAGTACTTTACAGACAGGTTTAGAAAGGTGAGCACAGCACGGATAAGGAAGCGGGCCTAGAAACTTCCTGCCTCCAGGCAACAACAGAGCTGCGGTTCACGTCCTCCTGCACAACTCCTGCCAGCCATTCCTGACCACACCTCCACATGTTTACTCGTGTATATATGAGTTACTATGTGCACTCATGTGTGTAGGGTATACATGTGTATATACATGCAAATGAGTGTGCATTTGTGGTTTGTTCTTAGGTACATATGTGGTGCTTATATATGCATGGGTGTGGGTTCTATATGTGCACAGATGTCTATGTGTATCTATCTGTTCATAAGTATGAATACCTGGTGTGTGGTGTACACATTGGGTTCATGGATAGGGGTATGTTTTATGCACATATACATGCTTGGGTCTCACATGTGAGAGTACATTGGTGTGGGTGTGTCTAGTAAGTGTGCATTCACAAGCAGGATGTGGAGCCCCATGGCCAGGACTCCCCAAAACCACACAGAGGTGATTGAACGCTTCTGGGCTGGGGCTCCACTGAAGGAAGGTTGGACCAGGTGGGTCCATATCCTAGAATACCTCTGAGGCATGAGGTTCAGCCAAAAGTCACTTCTAACTGTACAGTCAAGACTCATCTGTTTCTACCCAGCTGCCCCAAAGAAGGTGAAATCCGCTGCTGAAGACTTCTCCTGCCATTCCAAGGGCCTTCAGTCAGCCTAGGCAGGGGGCTCCTGTGTTGACTACAGCCAACCCCACAGGGTCCAAATCTGGCCTCAGTCCTTTTATATACCTTAGTATCAGGACATGAAGAGACAAGAGCGTGGAACTCCTATCCTCACTCTAGGGGAGCACAACCCTTGATCTCCTTCTCTATAAGCAGGGCATTGGGGAGGGAAGGGAGCCACAGGCAGGGACAAGCAGACAAGGGCCTCCTGTAGTGATGGTGGAGCTGGAAATGGGGACTTGACGAGGGGTGACAAGGGCAGCTAGAGAGTGCTCCTGGGCACAAGTCAACCATAGAAAGGGCTTGGGGGTGCTGAGTGTCCCTAGCTGCCGCCATGAAAACCATCTTTTCTAGCTCAAAGTGGCAGAGCTCTTAGGACCATGCTGAGGGCTCAGATAAGCCGAGGCAGCAGCAGTTAGCACTCTGGAATTGCCTAGGCTCCACACACATAGGGCATCTTCGGGGAAGCTGCTGGGAGCCCCTGCCCTCCGTCTCTCATGCCCAGCCTGGTTTAAGGAAGCCTATGCCCTCCACCTCCCACACTTAGCTTGCCAGAAAGACATCTACCGGGTGAGTATTTCATTTCTAAAACCTTGCCCTGCTGTGTGAGGTGTGTTGTGGCGGTGTTCATCATTAGCAATGTGTCTAGATGCAATGAGAAGTCACGGCAGTGTGATTAGGAACAAATTTGATTACGATTACGAACTCTTAGTAGATACTTAGAAAGCTCCATAGTCCATCTAGAGTCCCACCAGCAGCGTGTGCACTTCCCAGAGAGGACTTCCTTCCTGTATGTTGTCAAAAAATGCAATGTTTCTGGGGTGCATCTTGTTTTGTTGCAAGAGGGAAATGTTCCGTGAGGTTGACATTTG
This sequence comes from Ellobius talpinus, assembly GCA_001685095.1. Classification (NCBI taxonomy): domain Eukaryota; kingdom Metazoa; phylum Chordata; class Mammalia; order Rodentia; family Cricetidae; genus Ellobius; species Ellobius talpinus. The sequence goes on along the minus strand of LOJH01043867.1, from coordinate 10,560 downwards.
TGATAATATATTATGTCAGGTGAAATAGGCAAGAAGTTAATTAAAGTCAGAGAGTTAATTAATGGGACCCGATACACATTAGCGATCATTACCTCATCTTAGAAGAGTAATTAAAGTGGCGTTACTGGTGTTTCTGTGTTCTCCTAGGTACTGTGTTGACATATCATATAAGTCACTCAGTGTTGGGGAGGCAACTCCCACCATGCACCAGCTGGGACAGCTGGATGAAGCAGCCATGACAACTGGATTTAGAAGCAACCTCAGCCCTGCAGAGCTCACATCTGGTGAAAAGGGAAACACGGCAGTATCTGTAGACACAGGGATTGTCAACTTGAAGCCACAGAGTCAAGAGAGGAGAGAGCAAAGGGCAGTGGCAGCTTGCTCCGGCGGGGTAAGCTGAGGGACCACAGTCCTGCCACAGATGGCCATCTGTAGAGAGTGCTTGTGGCGACACTCTCAGCGTGCCCCAGTTTGGACAATGAGTCCTACGGTTGCACAGAGGAAAGATACTGAGATGCCCACTGTGAGTGGGTGGGTATCTGCTGGTTTCCTCATGGGTGTATCCATATGCAGGAGTGTCTGGGACTGACTTATGGGTGGGCTGGGTTGAGGAACAGAAAGATGAGTGTGAGGCAGGGACATGGCATGGCTTGTGGGGCAAGGGACACTGCTCCAGCACTTGGCATTGAGAAAACCTAGACCCATATGGCTGTCTGATAGGACTGGCCTGAGGCTTGATGTGTGAAGTTAGCAAGGTGATATTTATAGGGTTTGAGGAACAATGGCCAAGGCCTGGGGAGGAAGATTGACCCTTGACCTAGGATGGAAACAGCACAGAGGTGGCACAGGATAAAACTGGGCGCTTAAAAGAAAATAGACCTTCTAGGTGACATGGAGTCAAGAGACATTGTGCTGGAAGGAGGGTACCAGACAAAACACTATTAAATAGGCAGACCACAGGCTGGGGACACAGCTCAGTGGCTGAGCCTGCTTGCGACTTTTGCAGAAGACTCAAATGCAGCTCCTAGCATCCACGTCATAGGTAGCTCATAGCTACCTGTAATTGCAGCTTCAAGGAACCCGAGGTGCTCTTCTGGCCTGTGAAGGTACCAACACCATATGCCAACACTCACATACACATATTTTAAAAATAAAACATATCTTAAAAATAAAAAATCAGATCTAAAAGCAGGGCTGACCCCTCAGCTTTGCAGAAGAACAGGGTCCCCAGGGCCTGTGAATCTCTGCTGTCTGTTTCCTGGGCCTAAAGCCCTCCTGGGGTTAGGGCCAGGCCAAGCCTCATGGGGTACTCAGCTTCTGAGGGTACTCAGCCTCTGGGGGTACTCAGTCTCTTGGGGTATTCAGCCTCTGGGGGTACTCAGCCTTTTGGGGTACTCAGCCTCTGGGGTACTCAGCCTCTGGGGTACTCAGCCTCTGGGGGTACTCAGCCTCATGGGGCCTCCAAGTCACATCTATAGACCATGCACAAACAGATGCCTGCCTGACAACAATGACCCCCTGGCCACTGACACCCTTAGCTTTCAGTGTGTCTCTTTAGCAGAAAAAGGCTTGGGATCTAATTTGCTGTCACCTATCTGGGCAGGCAAAAATTTCGTTTTTATAGATTGACATTCTCCAGAGACCCCCACCAGGCCAGCTGCGAGGGCTGAGGGACTGTTCCTGGTCGGATCGAGTTGTTCCTAAGTTGAGTGTATCCCTTCCGGCAAACTCTGAGATGGCATTTCTGCCGCAGGCAGCTATGACTCACTGCTCACGGTGGTCATCCCACCCACACGTAGGAGTTCTTGATGGACAGCCCCTATGGAGTGCCACTGTGTACAGTCTCACAATGGACAGACCAGTCCACATGCACGATGCCAACAGTCAGCCGGGTAAGAGATCACCCACAAGGAAAAGAAGTAAGGGGAAGGAGCAACGGCAGGGTAGGAAGAGTGAGCGTGGCTGCCAAGCATGGCAGCTGGGTTCAGGAAGCAGATGCCCACTCAGCAGCATCCGAGAGAACAGCCCATGCAGGAGACCAAGGCAAGGGTCCCTGAGCTACAGGCAGTCACGTGCTGGGCACAGTTTGTGATGGCCACAAAGGTTTAGACTGAGTACTGAGCCCTTGGCTGCCAGCCTCCCATGCCCTCCCACAAGCTCTAAAGATGACACCTGAGTTGGCAGGTGCTGATAGGCTGGCAGCAGCCTAGCTCTGGCCAAGGTGAGCAGAAATCCCGCATCCAAGCAACAGTATTTCTACTGCAGATGACAGAGGAGGGCAGAATTGTGGCTGGAGGCGCTGGGCTTCCTGACTCCATAAAAACAAATTGCTGACAGTTCTGCATAATTAACAACATGTGGTAATTGGAGCTTGAACAGCACAGGGACTGAGGGGCTTACAAAAGTGGCAGCATAGAAAGTGCACGTGAGCACATGCGGGCATGTGTGAACAGATGCATATACTCATGTATGCATTCATGTATGTACAAAAGTCTTGGATGCTGGGAGCTCACTGTCAGACAAACCCAGAGGATCCAGGGGGAAGCTACAGAACCTGGGAGTCACCCGTCATCAGCTTGATCTAGAAGAGGCAGCAGCCCACACAGTGGAGGGTAGGGAAGTTGGAAGAGGACAGAACTTGGTCCCCAACAGGATCCAGCACATGCTATTCTGGGCCTGGCATCATCTTGCTTCTGGATCCTTTGTTTCACCATCCCCTAACCACTGGGTCTTTTTTATTTCCAAGCCTACAACAGGGCTGGCCTTTCGACAGAGAGACCCCAGCTGGTCCTACATGTCTTGGGGGCAGTCCGTGGTACCCCTCCCTGTTCTGTTTGCTGTCTGGCTAGGTACTGCTCACGTCCTCTAACAGGTCATGTTTCCCACATAGCACTCTCCTGGAACTAGTAATGATCACAGCCATCTCACTATCCCAGCCCACGTTGAGTTCCAGGAGCCTGGGACCAAGTGCCAGATGCTGACTGTTAGGGCTCAACAGGGCCTAAAAGCCCTGGTGTAGTGCGTTTTTCTATCATTTGGACCTGGTTGGCTCTGCCTCCTATATAAGCACAAGGGTGTCTGCACTTCAGGGCCTTCGCACCTGCTGCTCTATCCTGGGAGTCTTTCCCCAGAAGTCTGCATGGCTCACTCCTCCTCATCACTCAGGGCTAGGCCTGAATGTTCCCACCTTAGAGCATTCCCATCAGCCCCCTAATGTAGATCCTATAGCATCCTGCACTCTAGAATGTCTGGGCATTTGCACTGCCCAAGCCCAGCTACTCCCCTAGAAAGCAAGCTGGTCCCACTTTCCTACATGCCCAGCAGCAACAGCAATGGTGGTGGTGACCTTGGTAAATCCTCCAAGGGAGGACTTGGGAGAGGCTGTCCTTGGAGCAACTGATCATTCCTGGAGGTGATTTGATACCCACCTTTCTGCCCACCAGAAGCTCCCCCAAGTCTAGGAAGCTTCAGTTCAAATGCCTTTTCCCTGGGAGGTGCAATGCACACCGTGGGCCACACTGTCTATTTGCAGCAGTTCCATGTAAACAGGGAAGGCCTGGCCTCTAGGTCTCTAGGACCCAAGGGACATGGAGGTATGAACAGCATGCAGTGTGACATCAAGGAGCCAGACACCAGAACCTAGGTCACGAAGTATGGGAGGCAACCTCACAACCATAGACACTGCCCTGTCCTCTTGAGGTAGGAAGTTCAAAGGCAAGGCCTTGGGGCTGGTGCCTGGGGACAGCTGGGCTTCTCAGAAATGGAACTGTAGCCTCCTCTACGTGGGAGGGGCTTGCTGAGCATGGTTGTGGGAAGACAGCTGCGGCCGACCGTGAAAGCGATTGGGAACTCTGAAGTGGTGTGAAGCCAGCAGCTTAGCCCCCATCATGTCTAGTCTTCGATTCCCTGGGACACACTCATGCATAGCCAAGAAGATTCAGCATGTTTATGCATGACACCAACCGACTAAAACAAGCTGAGTCGCTACGAGCCCTGGGTGCCCAGCCTTAGTAAGTGGGCTACTTGTGGAAATCACACAGAGAAAAATCTCAGCTGTCGGGGCCACTCTATATGAGGAATGGAAGTGGGGAGGTGGCCTTGCTCTAATGCTCACCAAGACAGCAAAGTCCCTGTGGGATTCTGTATCCTGAAAACCACTGTCTGATGACCATAAACAGATGCTCTGGTCATTACCCTTCTGCCTACTTCCACTGGGCAGGGCATTCTTCTTCTGGGACAGGCATAAGGGCAACCGGAGCCATTATCTCTAGGCTCTCACCCGAGTTGCAGGTATCGTCCTGTAATATGGGTTGAGACCCACTATCCTGCAACCTTGAAGCTCTGCCCACAGTGTACAAAGTGTCTGGGACTCTGTACCCTTAGGGACTGGTTCACATCACACAGTTTCTGCTCCTGCAGCTTTTTCCTGCTTTGCTGGCCCCGTCTTGGATATGGGCTTCCCTGCGTTTGGCCTCTGAGCGAACACCAGCATTTCCACTTGAGTCTGGACAGTGTACCTGTACTGGGGATGAGGCATCCTGACCAGACTTCAGTACACCCAGGGAAAGCCAGACTCCAGCAGCCACAGTCAGTCCTCAGGCCCTCATGGATGGGACCCAAGATAGGAAGTGTCACTCACTACAGAAATACAACAGGGCCCTGAGCCTGGACCACAAGGCCTCCTAGGGCCAAGCCAGACTAAAGAAGTACAGCTGGTTCCATCTTGCTTCTCCTCTGATCCCCAACTGCCCAGTCAGGGAAGGCAGCCAGAGTGAGAGAGACGCATCACTCTGCCCCCTGGTCTTCACTGCTGCTGTCTTAGGGTGCGCTGGACTGCAAGTAACAGAAACCCAGATAGCTGGTATAATCCAGAGAAGCACATGGACTGGTCCATGTATCTAGGAGCCTCATGGACACAAGTGTCAGGGCAGGCTGGATCCAAGAGAGCATAGGTGTCACCAAGTCTTGTATCTCACATGCTATCCCCAAGCAGAGGTGACAAGGCTATAATCTCTTATCTCAGCTTCTAACAACTAGAAAGCCTAGCAGTAGAAGAACCTCTAAGTTCCCCCACAGGAGACCCCGTGGGAAGCCCACAGACTCTATGAGGTGCTGGGGACCTCAAGACAGTACCCAACCCACAGCAATGGGCTCCTTGTCCAGGCCCTAGAAGAAGCAGGCATCTCAAACAGGCTCATGCTGAGAACTATAATAAAGGACTTTTGTAGGGGACAGGCAAGTTAGGAAGGTTCAGAAGGGACAGTGGCCATGGGCACTGAGAGGAACAGTTGGGAAGTGTTCCTAAAGCTCAGAGGGGCAACCTGGGAAGATAGTTTCCTGACAAGCAGAGGAGTTGGGGGGCAACATCACCTTGCTTTTTCCCATCCCCTCTTAGGAGCACCTCTCCCAGATGGAAACCACCAGAGAGAATGAAGCAGCTCACTGGAGCATCTCACAGTGGTCAGCCTCCATAGATATGGAGTCATGAGAGTGGACCCAAAGGCCAAAGGATAGTGATGGTGACAGTGGTAAGTGAAGCTTTGTGGGTGGTAATAACTAACCAGGGTGGTAGGGATGGTATAATACCTCACCTGGTATTAGTGAGGTTGATGCTGCTGCTGGCAACTATAGTGATGAGGTAGTAGTGCCAGGGTAGTCACAGTGATGGTGACAGTATCAATGACATTCATGTTCATGTGGGTGGTTGTAACTATGGTGATGCCTGTAATAATGACCATGTTGTTGGTGGCGGTAACTATGGTGATGGGAGTGGGGATGATAGTAGTGGCATGTAACTGTGGTTACACTGGTGGTGGTAACCATGGTGATGGTGATACTGGTTATCATGCTCAGTAATATGGTAGGTGAAAACCATATTGATGGGTGGTGGTGGCAGTCGTGGTGATGCTGGTAACTGCAGCAATGGTGCTCCTGTGTTGGTGGCTTTTATTGAGTATTGTTTCTTTCCATTCCTCAAACATGACCAGCTGCGAGTTTTCCTGTCCTCAGAGGTCATCAAGCCCGTCCCCAGTGGCTACTCTAAGTCACTTGGAACAGCTCCTCAGGAGAGACTTCATCCCACCAAGTGCATGATGTGGCCACAGAATCTTTCCCACTTGGGCTGGAGATGGTTTCCAGGTAAAGTTCCTACTGTGTTGCACGAGGACCTGAATTCAGATTCCCAGGGCCTGTGTGAAGACAGACAAGACTGGACATAAATGTACTCCCCATGTTTCTGTGGGATGGGGTGGAAGGCAGAGGCAGGAGAACTCCTAAAAGCTCTTGGTCCAGTAAGCCTGTTTTATACAAGGTGAAAAGCACCTTGGCTGGTTTACCCACACTCATACATATGAACATGCACACATGGGGGGGGGAGAGAGAGAGACAGAGGGAGAAAGAGAGATATTAAACAAATAGAAAGTTTCACAGACCAGATACCCACCTCTGTCCATTGTAGAAATTTCTAGCAGGCGACAGAGAGGAGCAGCAGTGTCTAGGGAAAGATGGCCTGGCTGCCATGCTAATGAGCACCCCATTCTCTCTCAACACCATCTTTTTCACTGGCTCTCCAAGCTATAATCTGGAGGCTGGTTAATTAGAGGCAATTTTCTCTGGATCCAAACAGTGTTTACTGTCACATGTGGGCACTCAGGGGACAGAGGCAAATACCCCCTCAACTCTTGAGAGAGAGGACAACCATGGGAGCAGAAGGGCCCTTGGGTTCCTGGGACTTGGATGTTATATGGACTTCAGGGACAGGGCAAGAAGGGCTAAGACACAGAGTGACCCTAAGGGAGTCCCCACAATTGGACTCTCAGTTTCTCCATACTCTAAGGCGATACCCTGGCTGCTCATCTGGGGCTATAAATACGGAACAGAATGACATTGTTGCTCCAGACTCAGGTGGCCCTCTCTACCCCCTCCTCAGCCCCATCACTAGCCCTCACTTTCCTGAAAGCCACTCAGCATCCTTTGTCCAGTCACCTGGAGAACATGAACCCTGTATTGCATGCAACCAGGGCTGCAGCATATTGTGACCAAGAATGTTCATGGATTCGTGCAGGACCCTGGCTTAAGGTCTCAGGAACAAATAACTCAGCTGTAAGAAGAGCACATGGAACCTGGATTGTTTGCTGTTAAGGAGGTCCCAGGGGAACTAAGATGGTCCATGGAGTTCCTTCCTATCTGATTGCTCCTAAAATCAGGGATCACCCTGTGAATATTGCATCTGGGCTGGGCAGGATTATGGCGAGAACTCTGGCTGAGAGACATGGGGTCCAGTGGCCTAAGAGGGACAGGATGCTTTCCTGAGAGGGAACATCTTAAGCCTTGACCTGGGCAGGTAGATAGTGGCTGCAGGGGCAAATGCACAGAAGTGGGGCAAAGGTTAATAGTTCATCTCCATGGTCAACTTGACTGGATTTGGTATATTTCTGGATTTGTCTGTAAAGGGGTTCTAGAGGAATAGCTGAGGGAAGGTCTCTCTGAATTTGAGAGGTGCCATCTGAGGACTGGAGACCCTGATGGACTAGAAGGAGCAAAGAAGAGAATGAGTAGAGAGCTAGAATCTCCTCTCTCAGCATCCCCCTCTGCTCCACCGTGCTGCCCCAGCATTATGCCTCTGCATCTCCCCATCCATCATGCTTTCCCCATCATAATGTCTCTTTTCTGCCCCCTGCTCTGCCATGCTTTCCCACCATAACATCTTGGCCCCATTGAAGCCATGAGTTAAAACTAACAGCCTTCCCTTTACATTGCTTCTGTTTGGTCCCGAAAACCAATCCAACTGGCAAGCTCTCAGTAACCCATAGTGTCTGTATCTCATGATGGTCACAATCCAGGATGCAGGCTCTAGAGAGGAAGAACGTGGCTCAGGACTCTGCTCACATCACTTACCTGTGAGTCTCCCTTTTCTCTGAAAACTGGCTCATTAATCTAACCAACCCAGGTGACTTTGGGAACCTTGTCATCCACCCCTTACTCCAAGCCCAGCAACTGCTCCCCCCAGCTTGCTAACAGTCCCAGCAGTGACCTTAAACCCACACTGAATCCCAGGTTCCTCCCACGACCTTTAGGCTGTTGCTCAGTATGGGTTAGTTGCTTGGCCACTGACCCTCAGGGGTATCCAGGTGCCGCTGGCCACTCACCATGCCTGTAGACTGAGAAAGTAAGGAACCAGCAGCCAACACCAGGGTCAGGGCCTATCTGGCAGCCAGCCCTTCCCTAAGAGGGAAATGTCCAGAGGGCTGTGTCAGGTTACACTAGGTTGCTGTCCCTCCTGGTCTACCCTCTTGCTGGTTCTCCAGGTTATATGAATGTGATACAAGGCCTTGCAGGCCTTGCAAGACATAGGCTACGACTTTAGAAAGCCCCAGCCATAAATAAGGTCTTCTAGTTAGAAAGCCTGGCCTCTGATTCCTATGACTGTGGCCAGAGCCACCCCTGCAACAGTAACCCCAGAGCTGTCCCTAAATCAAAGACCTCCCATATAAATGCACCTTTGTGGCCCAGGCTCCAAACCCGGCGTTCAAGGCCTTAGATGGTACATTCCTACGGATGACAGGCATGTTAAACAGTATGTCCTTCAGCCTTGGAACACTCATGGCACCACCCATGGGTTCTGCACCAACTCCTAACTAGCTGCTGCCCACACTCTGGCACCTTTACAGCAGAGCAGTGGGGTGAGGAGGTGGGGAAGCCCTTAAGCAGACGCTGGCTTGTTTGGGAGACAACAACCAGTAAAGGACTGGTGACAGCCACTTGCCACTGTGGGGAACTGGGTCCCATGCCTTATGAGACTAGGGGACAGGGGAGGCAGCAGTTATTCAGGGCCCCCGTGAGAGGCTACTGATACTGCACTGTTATCTCCCAGCAATTCTAGCCCCCGCCCCCATGGGGTACCACAGATCTGGATCTGAGAAAATGGGGAGATACAAGGCTGAGCACCTGATCATCCACACCCCTCCCTCTGCCCACAGGAAAGCTAAGGGCTCCTCCTCTGGGGTCTCAACTCTGGTGACCTCTGGTACCAACTGTGCTGTAAGGAAAGAGTTAACCTGCTGACTCCTCCTCAGCCAACAGGAAGTGGGGCAACTATCCAGAGTCCTGGACCCCTAGCCTGGAGGCAGAAGGGCAGATTGAGGTCCCTGAGTCCTGTGGGGGTAGGGCCAGCTTTCCAATCAAGAATATGGAAATGAGTCCCTTTGGGTCAGGGTGAGCAAGGGGAGCACACTTAGGGAACAGAAATTACAAAACTCTGAATAATCGCCTGTTAAAAGCACTTTAAATCCCCCGGGTGAAAGGCCCCTTCTGTTTAATAGATCCTTGGGGCACAGAGAGGAAACAGGCTGCAGCAGAGGGCTCTGGCCTCCCTCCCCTGAGCACATGCCCTTCAGCTCAAACCAGACTAAAGGGATGCAGGACAGCCAGGGTCAAATGGCCCAGGAGCCATCCTGCCCTACCAGCCTGTCCCCAGCTCCAGCCTGTCCCCAGCTCCAGCCTGTCCCAGAGTGGCGGCACCCTGGGCAGCCAGTACATTTAGAAGACTTGATGTCACTTCAGCAGCCATCTCCCTTCAGGGAACCAACAAATACCCTGTGATCCATACCCATAGCCACTAACAGGTGTCTTTCGGCCATTTTTGCTCACTAGGCTGGTGACCTTCTCCGGAAACTGAGTCCCAGCTTAGCCCAGGAGAAAAACAGAATGGACTCAAATGCTCAGGATCTTGGAATGGGGTTGGGCTGTGGTGGTTGTAGAAGTTTCACTGGACAGCAGCATCTGCCTATGAGAAGTGCCCAGGTCCCTAAAAGGAGTTGGCTTTACTGAACTAAGTCAACCACATGGTGATGGTCTGCACGGCTGAGCCCTGACAGGGACCTGCACAGCCTTCCAAGTCCTGGTAGCTGCCCCTGAATGGAATGGGGGTAGGTACAGACTCAGACATGAATACCTACAAGCAGCTGGTGGGGTGTTAAAAGCCTGGACCAAAGAGATTGATTCCTGGTTTATTATTGTGACTGATATGATAAGGTTGAAGGAAGGGCTTAGAAATGCAAGCCAAGATCTGGGAAAAAGTATCATGAATTGAGAGTTGGAAAGACAGGTAAAAAGGGCTGCCAGTAGAAGGTCAGCTGAATAGTAGAGAGTCAATCTTGAGTAAACAGTAGGCAGTGATTTTCTGACCACAAGTGCATAGCCACCAATGCCTTCTCCTGGCTCACCTGCTTCCTTGCAGGACCTCGGGTCCTCACTCAGAAATATACCACGAAGACAGTTGGGAATTTTCAGAAGTGGAGACCTGTCTTTTTATCTTGGTAAACTGTCCCCTTTCCCCATCTTTCCATCTTGGTCTAAGTCAGAAAGGTCTATTGTCTTGCATACAATAGATACTCAGGAAATAATTGGTGGATGATAGATGGAGGGATGGATATGTGAGTAAGTAAGTTGGTGGGTGGGTAGGAAGTGGGATGAGTAGGTAGTTTGGTGGATGAAAGGATTGGTGGGTAGATAAAAGGATGGATAAAAGTATTAATGGAAAGAAGGAAGAAAGGGAGGGAA
>LOJH01043865.1:0-13909 GCA_001685095.1 Ellobius talpinus | reverse complement strand
CGTGTATAACTCAACCAGTGCAAAGCGAGGTTCAACCATCTTTGCTACTCTGTGTCACCTTCCTCTTGGTGGCGTACCTGCACATCGTAAACCTGACCCACGCCTGGTCCACGCTGCCTCCTTCTTATAGCGGCCCTCCCACTGGGGTATGAACAAACTTTTGGCTCCTCCCTGCCCCTTCTGCTCGCTATTTCTCCTCGTGTTTCAAGCTCGCTGGCTCTGCCACGAAGGTTTCTCCCGTCCTCCTTGCTTCTAGCTCTGAAGTTACAGGACTCCGAAAAATGTCCACACTTCTGTGGAGCGTCTACAATCCAGACTTGATGCGCAGGAACGGGATGCCTCTGGCCAACCACAACCTGAATGGCATGTTCAACACACATGGGGCAGCTCCTCCCAGCTCCAACTTCTTACCTGGATTCATCCCACCACCGGCAGCCAGCAACCCACAAGCGCTCGCTCACCTGGCTACGAGAGCCGTCAGCCGCACCGAAGGCTGTCCTTCCGGCTTCATGAGAGGCGCCAGCAGCTTCGGTAATGGCCAGTTCGGGGCAACAAGCACGGCTCCCCAGCCGCCCTCAGGGGCCTTAGCCGTGCAGCAGTTCCACCAGGAGAACGGCCAGCTTAGCCTGCAGCAGCCGCCTCAGCAGAAGGCAAGTACCTCTAGCTCCACGGTCACTTCGGAGCGCTATAAGACTGAGCTGTGTCGGCCCTTTGAGGAAAGCGGCATTTGCAGGTATGGCCACAAGTGCCAGTTTGCGCACGGTTCCCGCGAGCTGCGTACCCTGCTGAGGCACCCCAAGTACAAGACTGAACCTTGCCGCACCTTCCACAGCGTTGGCATCTGCCCCTATGGCACTCGTTGCCACTTCATCCACAACCAGCATGATCATCAAGCCGTGACTTCTGGGAGCGCCTCTGAGGAGCCCTGCTCCACCAATGGCAGTGACGCGGGGCCCTCTGGCTTCAACGGGGAGCCACAGCCAATGATGCAGACGGCCAGTTCTGTCAGCTCTTCCAGCTTACCTTCGGGCCACAGCCATCCTCAACAGGAGCCTCTGCTGCTCAACAACCCACTGTTGAGCTCAGGTATGCTTCTGCCTCCTTCATACCCTGCGGCTACTCTCCCCGCGACTTACTGTGCCTCTGTTTCGGCAGCTGCTTCTGCAGCTGCTGTGTTCTATCAAAACGGCGGCGGCGGAGTCCCATGCACTACCTGTGCCAACCATACCGTCGTTATCAGCCAGGCGATGGGTGGCTACATGGCGCCTGTGGCATTCCAGACCCACAACTTCGCGGCCGCCAATGACACCACCTTCTATCACAGCCAACAGCAGAACCTGGCAGCTCCTATGCAATCCCCGATGCCGCTTGTCAGGCCTCCTGCCAGCATTTTAGCCTCGAACGCTGTTGCTCCCACGGCCACGGCCGCCATAGCTCCCAGGGCTGCCGCTGCCACCTTATTCAACCCTGGCGCCGCCGCCGCCGTGGCTGCAGTTGTCCCTGCTGCTACTGCAGCTGCCGACACCACCTCTGCCTCTATCCCTGCTGCCACCGCTGCCGAAGATCCTGAACAGCACTTCAGCCTCCAACTGCCAGGCACCCAGTCCGAGTCGCCAGATTTCGACATGCTCACCAGCAACCTGGATACCCTATTGGGCACCAACAACCTTGACAACCTTCTGAGTTGCTCCTCGAGCTCCAGCAACTTCAATGATTCCGAATCTCCCAGAATCAAATCCAGCCGCCGTCTGCCCATCTTCAGCCGCCTCTCAGACTCAGACAAATGAGGCAAAAAAGGTGACCATGATGAGGGAGAGACATTGCGGGAGTGTTGGAAAGCCCTTGCTGTCTCTTCCCTACTGAGAGTACTGGGGTGAGGGGGAATAGCAAAGCCACTGGCAGGTTTGAGGGGTTCACTGAAAGCTTGCACTTGAACTCTATGTTGGGAGAGACCCTATCCCTCTGTTTTGGGTTTTCTAGTTTTGGTTCTTATTATTTTCATTGTTATTAGGGGGTTTCATTCTTGTTAAAAACAAAAAGCAATGTGCAGTTGTATTGCAGATAAAATTAAAAAAACCCACATACTTTTCTTTAGGTCTCAATTTGAGACACTATGAAGAAACATTAGCCTTGTATCATTTTGCTTTATCTTGAAAACCTTAGTTGCACCCCAGATACGGGAATTCTTCCTTGAAGTGAATGACTACTCTGTCTCCCATCCGTGTCAGCAAAGCAGCTGGCTACCTACCACACTTTCAGAGTCCAATATTCTGCCAAGAATACACCTTAATAGTAACCCTCAGCTCCTATGTAGTCTGTGCTTGTTTTTGTCTATTTTTGAAAACAATAAATGTCTTGGGGATAAAAAAACTTGCCTTCCGAAGTTTGATAGTGGCTTCCTTACCACCACTTAAAGGATGAATATCTTAGGACTCTTTCATCTACTCTCTGGAAGCCTTGGGAAGAGATTAGCTTAAATTGTTGGAGAATAACAGCTTAAGTTTTAGGTGTTTTGAGTTAACTTGCATGGGTGTGCCACAAGTCAATATGAAGAAAACTATTTGTTTATAATCTTGTTAAGAGTATATGCTATGATTATTTAGCTGATGAAAAGCAATGCATGAGTTTTTTCTTATGTTATGATTGCCATTATTGGCTGGTAAAATGTGGAGTATGTGATTTTCATGGTTTTATGTATCTTTTGTAACCTCGCTTGATAATTTTACTATAACCGAATAAAAATAGTTTATTAAATGTGTTCTTTCAAAATTTCATATATTGTGTAATGGTTCTGGTTATTCTCATCCCCCACCCTTCCTATCCTCCCCCCAACCTTGTCAGTACCCCTATGATCCCTTTCCCATGTTCATTTCTTTTTGGCTGATTTTGTGATACAGTGATGATACTGACCCTCCCTCCCTTAGACTCCTTCACTAGCTAATACAGCTCAAAGAAGTAGGTCCCCACAACCCCCACCCATTATTAATATATTGTACCATTTCATTAATTTCCTCCCATGTTTATATGAATTTCAAAATGACACATGATTTTTTTCACAGAAAATTATTTATTTGTGGGTGAGAATTTCAGAAGGTAAGAAGACCACAAACACTGTTTGTGCGAATAAGTTCTCCCTTTCCACTGCTTGGACCTTGGAGATTGAACTCTGGTCATCAGGCTTTCCAGCAAGTGCCTTTTCCCACTGTTAAATGAAGACAATAATCATTTCTTCTCCATAAGGTTCTTCTGACCAATGAATGAGATAGCCATGTTATCTCTTTCAGCTGGGGGTGACTTGTCCAAGTAAGAATACAAATGTTTGTGGGCTGGAGAGATGGCTCGGTGGTTAGGAACACAGGCTGCTTTTCCCCAGGACCCTAATTTCGTTCTCAGCAAGCATACAGTGGCTCCACGAGGCCTGTAACTCTAATTTCAGGAGTTCAAATGACCTCTTCTACCCTCCACTGACATCAGACACACATGGGATGTGCAGACACTTGTGCAGAGAAAACAACCATACAAATAAAATAATCTTATGTGCTAATGTTATGATCATTGCTGCTCAGGATCATCTTTAGTAATTTTTTCGGTGGGAGGGGGGACGGGATCTCACTATGTAGCCTTGACTGACTTGGAACTCACTATGCAAACCAAGATGGTCTCAAATGCTTAAAGATCCACCTTTCCCTTTCTCTCTCTCTCTCTCTCTCTCTCTCTCTCTCTCTCTGTGTATGTGTGTGTTAGTGTGTGTGTTAATATAGGATCCCACCCTGTGTAGCTATGGCTGGCCAGGCAATCACTATGTAGACCAGACTGGCCTTGAACTCAGAGATCTGCCTGCCTCAACTCCACTATACTATATACCAGTGGTTCTCGGCTTGTGGCTGTGACCCCTTTGGGGGAAGGAACGACCCTTTCACAGGAATCACATATCAGATATCCTGCATATCAGACACTTACAGTTCATAGCAGCAGCAAAATTACAGCTATAAAGTAGCAATGAAAGTAATATGATTGGGGTCACCACAACATGAGGAACCCTATTAAAGGGTTATAGCATTAGGAAAGTTGAGAACCACTGCTGTGTACCTTCTTTATTGTCCACAGCAAAGGCAGAGCCATGGCTCTAGATTCATCATTGCTCCTTCAGACAGCACTAAAAGTTATGTAGAAATGAAAGGAGACATATGCAAATTTTTCTTTTACTCTGTATAAGCATAATGGCTGATAAGAGTCTTTATGTAGAGTCTCCTTGAGTGGAGAAAAAGGAGAATGGTTCCTAAACGAGGCATTTGCAATTGTATCTCATTAGATTCTGTCCTCCACCAAGAAGAAAGTAAAACTTGGTGCGGAAGGCTCAGGTAATGTTGGCATCACAGGCATTGGCACTGTTGAGTCATACAAATGAATTATGAGGCCTTTTGGCCGACCCTCAGGGTTCAACCTCCTGTTTCACTTCCTTGGCCCATCTTAGTCACTGTTTGGTCAGTATCCAAGCCACTACATTCCACTCCCTGGCTCCCATATGCTTGTGGCTTATCATAATGCAAATGTATTTGCTACAACTGTAAAAGTTCACATAGTTTTATAAAAGTCCAAAGTTCAAAGTCTCTTCTGAGATTCACGTAATCTCTTAACTATAACACCATGTAAAATCAAAATCAAAAAGCAAATCACATACTTCTAACATATAATGGCACAGGGTATATATTACTATTCCAAGACATGTGGAAAAGAGCACAGTGAGGAAATACTGGACCAAAGCAAGACCTAAAACCAGCTGGGCAAACGTAAAACTCGGCATTTCCATGTCTGATGTCAAAACGCTCTTAAGATCTCCATGTCCTCTCAGGTTTGCTGATTGTGACACACTTCTTTCCCTTGTACTGGTTCCACTCCCTGTTATCAGCTCTCCTCAGCAGGTATCCCAAGGCTCTGACATCTACAACATCTTGGAGTCTCCAAAACAATCCAGGATTCAATTTCACAGCTTCACACAGTAACCTTTCTGGGCTTCCATGTAGGGACACCCCTGAAACATGCCTGGCCTCTGTGACTTTCCTTAGCCCAGTGGAGGGATATTCCATAACCCATTTCTTGTATCATTGATTCTAAACCCACAACTAAAAGCTGCCAAGTTGCTCTGCTTGGTGAGGATGGAAATTGGCCCCCTCCTTCAATTACATTATGTTGTCGATGGTTTCCTTCACTGCTTAGACTTTTCTTGAGTTACTTTTTACAGGTTGGAAGATTAGCTGAGTGGGGGTCTTGCCCTGAGGTCACCACTCTCTTTATTCCATTTAGCACCAGGTTTTTCTTTAAACATATCCTTGAGCACTGGGCCTTCTGTCTTCTGGATTTCACTTTCTGGTGCACCTTTTCTCTCCAAACTGCACATTTTATATTCTTCTTGCTTTGCTTGCTCCTATGCATTGTAGATCTGCATAAAAGTGACCACTAATGACCATGTGACACGGTCAATGCTAGGCTTTCATGAAGTCTTCTCTGCCATTGCCATCAATCCAAAACTCTTCAATTTAGCCTCAGGCAGATTTTTAGGACAAGGGTATAGAACAGTCTCATTCTTTGTGAAAATACTGCAAGAATGGTTTCTAGGAATACAATGATGAAAAAGTGAATGTGTCTATCATATATATGGAGAACTAGCATTCAGAAGTGGAAATAAAGTATTCTTACATATCAATAAACTTTTCTTAAAGTGTGACTTCCTGGTCAGAAGAAGCAACAATATCTGAAACAGCCAAAAAGATAATTTTGGGATTCATCAGAAAATGAAAAGCGCTTCCTGGCTTCCAGTCCCAGCCCAATGATGTCCATTTGTCTCAATGGAGTTATATTCAGCTAAATAATTTAATTGTATTATTTTATCAATTTTAAAATTTTTGAGAATTAAAACTTTACTTATTTATGTGTTTGTGCATGTGTGTGAATAAGCATGCCATAGCATCAACATGGAAGCCAGTGGTGGACAACTTGTGAGAGTCAGTTAGTTCTTCCCTTCCACTATGTAGGTTCCGTGGACCAAACTTGGACCGTCAGGCTTGGCTACCAGCACCTTTACCTGCCGAGTCGTTTTGCCAGCCCTCATTTTTCTCTTTTAATGCAAGAATCAAAGATAATTTGAGAGCTGGAACAACCTCAATAGTGGGGCCAGAGCTAGGGTCTCTGTGCTAGAGACAGGGATTCTGTAATCTGCCAAGGACAGCATAGACCCTAGAGACTAGGGCACAGCTTCTCATGCCCTTGCTTCTTCCTACTAAATGATTACTACTCTGAAATCTGCTACAACTATTTCTACAGAGATCTGCAAGATCCCTACTGCTGTGACTTTTACCAGGAAGGCCAGAGACTACAGCAGCTTCTCACCTCAATCCATTGCAAAGTCATCAGAACCTATTTGCGTACTGGCTTTACCTCCTCTAATTAGCACAGCATTCCTCTAGGTTCTAAGCAACCAAGTGTCTCTAAAAGGCTGCACAGACTGTAGGCTTTCAGTTCTCATCTCTGGCTGTAATACGCATGTGAGCCCTCTCCATGGAGGCACTCTTAACCAGCCTGATTTGTGTCAGCTGCTAAGGTGGGGTCGCTATAGAGGATCCTAAGGAGATGGGGCTCTGCGTCTCATTCACAGTCCCTTGGGTCATCTTTTGGTTCAAGTACCTGCCTAAGGACATTAGCCTTGGGCTTCACAGGAAACAGGAAGTAGGTGGTATCTGGTATCATGAGAAAACAAAACAAAACAAAACATGTTTTGGGCAGTATACTAGGCTCTCTGCCTGCACCATCTGCCCTGCTTGGCCCAAGAGGTCACATGACATATGACTCAGCACCCTCCAGTTTTTCCTCTCTGTCCCTGCAATACAGGGACGCTTGCAATGCACAACCAGCTGGCCAAATGACCATTACAGAAACTTGCTCTCTCCATGTTCGTCTCTTTTCCACTGGCGTAAAGAGGAAAACAGAGGAGGCAAGGATGCTACTGGGATGTTCCTTTTGCCAAGACTTTTCAACTCTGCCTCCCCTACCCCCATCTCTATTTCAAATGTGGCCATTTTGGCTATTCTGGCTAGGCCAGCTTGCTCTAGGGATCTCTGTCTCAGCCTCCTTAGTCCTGAGATTACAGATAGGGCCACCATGGTTCAACACAGAATGGCAAGTTCCTGTCATTTTTATCAGTCATTTTATCAAAAGAGTGATATTGGGTACACAAGCATGGATAGGCCAAAGTAATTTATTTAGCTCTGTATGACTGCTTTTACAGTTATCATTCTCAAGGGAAATTCTCCAAGGGTATGTGGTGTGTGTCACAGCAATAATTCATTCCCAGTGCATTCTCTTGCAGGGGAGAAATGTGACTGCCCAACCCTAAACCAAACCTAGTTATTTTGGTATGCACTACTCTACTGTTCTATTCAACTTCTGCCTATTTCTTCCAGTGCTTTTTTGGGGTTACCATAGATTAAAGTCCACTTGGCTCCAGTGTTCACAAAAACCCAAATGTTTTTCACTTCAACGAGGGACCAAACACTTAACAACTCATTGGGCTTCTGACTGCTACATCACTTTTGAGTCACTTTGGCCACTCTATTAGAGAAGGGGCTGATATGGTTCCCACCCCAGGAGATTATTTTTATCTTTAGTAGGGAGGAACCACATGTATACACCCGGCTTACATGCCTTCTTTTACCCCTTTGACGAGCTGCCTCAAAGCCTTCCAAACACTCTTCAAGCACAGCATTTTGTTTTCCATCAATTTTACCCTAGGGACTCTAGTTCAGCATAAATCTTGCCACATTTTGTTTTCAGTAACCTACAAAGTAGGTCTCATCTTCCACTTTTTGTTTTTTGTCCCCCCCCATATGCTTCAGCATGTTTTGAACCCCATTCACACAGGGCAGAACCCTGGAGGCAGAAGCTGATGCATAGGGATGGAGGGGTGCTTGCTTCCCATGTTTGCTCACCCTGCTTTCTTACAAAACGCCAGGTCCACCAGCCCAGGGATGGTACCACCTACAATGGGCTGGGTCCTCCCATACCAGTCACTACCCTACAGTCTTGCATACAGCCTGGTCTTATGGGGACATTTTGTTGATTGAGGTTCTCCCCTCTCAGGTGACTTTTGTGTCAAGATGACACAAAACTATCCAACACAGCCAGCCCCTCTGCTTAAGGCTCAGAGACAATCAGGGAAGAGATGGCAAAAAGATTGTAGGGCCAGAGGCCAGGGAGGAGTAAGACAAAAAAGTCTTCTGGACATGACAAACAACTGCAGTCATGGATTCACAGACCCTGTGGTTGCCTGCACAGGACACGTATTAAAAATCCAGCCAGTCAACATTCCAGTGCCCTCGCAGAGAGCCTTGGAAGCCCCTGCCCCCAGCTGAGGAGTTAGTGACGGTGGATAGCTGTTACAGGAGGGAGAAACAGTTTTCTTTAAGGATGTGGCCCCCAGTAAGTCAGTCATGCTCAGTCAGTAAGTCAGTATAGGATGTCCCTATACCCCTGGGTATATGAACAACACAAATTGGACTTGCTGTGTTTCTCACATTAGGAGGGTAACTGGATTGATTTTTTTTAAGTAGACATGAAGTTGGGAGGGGTTGAGAGAGTAGGGGATGGACCTGGAGATAATTAGAGGAAAGAGTAGGGTTGAATATGATCAAAATGTATCAGAAGCAGCCAGGTGGTGGTGGCACACTTGTTTAATCCCAGCACTCAGGAGAGAGAGGCAGGCCCATCTCTGTGAGTTTGAGGCCAGCCTGTTCTACAAAGCAAGTTCCAGGATAGCTACAGCTGTGACACAGAGAAGTTGTCTCAAAAAAAACTGGATGTATTTATGAAATTTTCAAAAATTAGTAGCACATTATATTAAAAATATTACAACCTATGGTGGGGCAGAACAAAGCCACTAAAGATCCATACCCGTGCTAAGTCTCAATCTGAACCAATCTTTCTTCCCTCTCCAATGAACAGTCCTGTACAGCCTGTCAAACTGGGAAGAAGAAATCACTTTCCTCAGTACCGCTTGCATGGAATTTGTTTGTCTCCAATCCCTAATGTTGGTGGGAAACTCAGCTAGGGAAAACCAAGTGTCATTGATCGGTATTATAAGCCAGGGATTTCTTTCCTTCAGATTGCCTCAGGTGAGAAGCCTTTGTCATAGGGAGGTTTTAGTTATATTAGTCAATTTCTCTAATTCCACATCACTCAGAATGAGTCCATCCATCCTTATATCCTATACCCCAAAAGAGATAGGCTGTTTGTTGAAAACTCTTCCTGAAAGAAATCAGTTCAGAGGTAGAGAGCATTCAGAACTGGGTCATTATCAAGGCCATGTCTGCAAAGAATTTTTGATTTTTACTTCCTTGATGGTAAAGGTTAAACCTAAGGAATGTCTTCTGTCACATCTACTCTGTTCTCCCTTTTCTTACCATCTAATTCTTTTCATGGGTTCTTAGTTTTGGATCTCCAAAAGTGCTCTTCAGCATAGATCCATTTTACACCATCATTCTTTTAAGTGCCACCAATTTTACGAAATGCTAAGCTGACACCTCCATATCATCTTTCCACCTTGCTTTTCCTGACGAATCAGAATAATGAGGGGGATAGCATCCACATATCTTCTCCCTGTTGCAACCCCCCCCCTTAACCAGGGCAGCTTCTTTCGGGGCAAAGACTGTTGTTTTCAGGCTGGTGATAGGTTCTGAATAGAAAGTGTCATATTACAAAATGTAGGAAGTATGTGGGTATTGTAAAAGCAGAGACTTATTCTGAGGCTAAATAGATCAGATATTTGGATATAATGGACTGTTCTGTGCTTACATTCCCATAGTCTCTCATGTTATATCAATGCTAGAACTGATATAAAAGCTTTAATAGACATTGGGTATTTTTAGCCACTGTCTCTCCACCCAAAGGAAGGCTAAGTAGGGATGTTCTATATTGTGACTTAAACAAAGCTGACTGCTTGCAAATCTACTCCCGGTAAAGCACCCAGGAAAGATCTGGCTTTTATAACATTTGAGTAAATTTATCTGTCCTTACCTCTTGGACCATTTGAGCAGAATTAGATTTCAACAGAGTTCAAGAAGACAGCTCACAATTTTGGGATAATAACATTTATAATGTCATGTCCTTCTTGAGACTCTATTAGTGTGAGGAACCAGGACCAAATTAGAAGTTAGTCTCTAATTGTATAAGGCATTCAATCATTAGATAGGCTCCAAGCAGTTAAGATCTAGGAAATGGAAAATTTTGGTTTTTATTTTTAACATTTATATTTTAACATTTTTGTCTCTACAGAATTTACACCTAACTAGAAATTTGATAGTGATCACAATGAAAAACAGAATCATAAAATATTCATAAACTAATCTATCTAATGATATTATTAGTAGAGAAATTAATAAGCAGTAAATTGCCTTCAGAAACTTTAAAGCCCTAGAATAAGTAATTCCAGTGAAATTCCATAGCAGACAAGAATGTGCCTTAGTCCATCTGAAGTAATATATGAGAATATGTGAGACTGAAGAGTGTGTGAAAAATAAAAATTTCTTTCATAGTATACCTGGGGCCTGAGGATCCTAAACTGGATTCACTGGATTCAGTTGTCTATTCAGAGCTGCTCTGCTTCTAAAACAACACCTTCAATAATGTGCCTTCTGGAAGGGAGGAAAATCAGGTTCTCAAATGCCAGAGGCAGAATGGGAAAGCAGTATTTCTCCCCATCAAGATTTTTAAGCACAACTTAGTCCCAGTCACAAAGACTCTACCCCCATGAGTTTAATCACTCCTCAAAGGACCCATCTCTTCATACCATTGCATCTCTGGCTAAGTTTCAAAATGAATTCGGGGGGGATGGAAAAAAACTGTAGTATTGTATGCTACAGAAGAAGGAATGTTGTCCATGCTTCCTGATCCTAACATGACCTACAAGACCTGCAGGGAGACTTTCAAACTGATTGACTTAGCCAGCAATGGTGTCACATGTCTTTAGTCCAAGTACTTAGGAGGTAGAGGCAGGCAGATCTCAGTGGTTTGAGGCCAGCCTGGTTTACAAGAGTGAGTTCCAGGACAGCTAGGGCTGCTACACAGAGAAACCGTGTCTCAAAAATATGAACCAATAACCAAACCAAAACAAAATTGCTACCTGCTTTTTTATCAATGAGGACACCCAGGGCTAAGGTGACATAACCTACTCCTGGTTTTCTAGCCTATTAGAAGGAGAGAATGGGGTTAGAATTCAGATCCTCCCACCCTATGTGTATTTTCAGGATATTTTATCTCCAGATGGCAGTGGCAAATGTGTTTGTCATGCTCTGGAGCCATACTCTCTACCTACTGTATGTGGCACTGTAAGACTTTCTCTTATGAAATGTGGGAAAGCCAACACTGGAGGCAGCTCTACAGGGTTCTGCTGGAGAATCAGGACATCGAGATTTTTCTCAGCTACATAGACAGTTTGAAGCCACTCAGTGCTACATAAGATCCTATCTTAAAAGCCAACAATTAAGCAGGGTTATTTGTAAAGTTATTTCCAAAGTTACCAAAAAGGTGTGCAAATAATGACTCAGGGAATCAGATTAGAAAATAAAGTGTAACTGCTCACGAGATAAAAAACTCTGGAGAAAAATCATTGCCAGTCTAATAACCTCTAATTCATTTACTGAGATCAGCAAAAATTCTAGTAACTAAGCTGGCATCAAACAGGACATAAAATAGCAAGATGCACTGTGTACCTCATGAGAAACAGAAAAAAACCCAGCAAACTAATTTCAGTTGCTCTCCCAAATAGCTTTTATGACCAAAGTGGTCTACTCCAGGAATTCAAGGTTGGTTTTATACCTACAAACCACTGGAATTTTTCACATCAGCAATATTAATAATTTAATATCAATACCAAGGTTTATGGTCCCTAATCAGCTATGTAAATCTGTGATAATGAGTAACCATAAGGTTTGAGAAGGGGGATAGGACTCAAGAGGGAGCCTGAGATGTATTACTGGGAAGTAAGTTTATTTTAAAAGTTATTGAAAAGACATATAGGCAACAATATGGTAGGGATGCTTAGGAGAGTTCAGGGCCCTAGCACTAGAGACAGATACCATGGAAGGTGTTCTGGAAAGAGGAAATCAGGGTATGCATGGCAGATGCACAAGTCTCTTATACACTTTAGAGGGTGCGAAAGGTCTCACAGTACCTGCTTGTCATCAAGGCTCTCTGGTTTCTGTGCAGGAAGCAAGGAAGAGGTAGGCAGGAGACTATGTAGCCACCATAACCCCCATTAATGTAAACTCACTTCTCCAGGCGAGAGACTTTGGCACACATAAGTCTGTTACTTGAAGATTATGTCTCCTGAGGATGCCTGCCTGTATCTACAAAAGGGGAAAGGCTCTGCTAGGCATCATGGCTTGAGAAGTAGCTGAATTCTAACATCACGTTCTTTTGATAACAATTTATTCTCTGGTTACTATGTACTTTTAAATTACAGAATGAGTTTACACTAATTCTTTTCTTTTCTTTCTTTTTTTACTAATTCTTTTCTAAAATTCATCTATTTATTTTAAATCTCTGCTGCAGTCTTCCCCCCACATTCTCCCCTCCAAGTCCCTCTCTCCCATTCACCATACCACCCCCCAATCCCTTCCTCTCTGTCTCCATCCAGGATGATGACATATCAAGTTGCAGTAAGACTAAACACCTCCCATGTATCAAGGCTGGGCAAAGTGATCCAGTATGAGGAATAGGGTCCCAAAAGCCAATACAAGAGCCAGAGACAGCCCTTACTCTAACTGTTAGGAGCTCCACAAGAAGACTAAGCTGCACAACTGTGACTTATAAGCAGAGGGTCTAGGTAAGTCCCGTGCAAGCTCTCTGGTTGGTGGTTCAGTCTCTGTGAGTACCTATGAGCCCAGGTTAATTGATACTGTGAGTTTTCTTGTGGTATCCTTGACTGCTCTGGCTCCTACACTCTTTTCTCCTCCTCCTCATCCACAGTATTCCCAAACTCTGCCCAATGTTTGGCTGTGGGTCCTCATATCGGACTCCCTCAATTCCTGGATGATGCCACTCTGATGATAATTGGTCCAGGCGCCACTCTGATGACAATTGGTCCAGGCACCAATCTGTTCATAGGAAATGGCTAGTTCAGGCTACTTATTCACTATTGCTAGGAGTCTAAGCTGGGGTCTTCCCCATAGACTTGAGTTTATACTCATTCTTATACATAGGGTTATTTATGATAGTCTAATCAACTGTATGGAAACTGCAGTGCTCAAGCTTCCAATTTATTTGGAATTGTTTCATTTTCGTCCTTTGCCCTTAATCTTATGTGCTGTTCCTTTCTAATTTGGACCTGACCCAAATTCTTCCACAAAGCAGCTATCAAGAAAAGGTATCTTGCCATTGGTAAGGTGGTGACTTAAGAATACACCAGTGATGGGCTGGAAAGATGGCTCAAGAGTTAAGAGCACTGACTACTCATCCAGAAAACCCCGGTTCAATTCCCAGCACCCACATGGCAGCTCACAACTCTCTGTAACTTCCAGTTTCAGGGTATCTAACATGCTTTCACAGACATACATGCAGACAAAACATTAATGCACATGTTTTGTACCATGAAACTGAATGAAGATATAGTTTTCCATGTTGTATTTATACTCTTGTTTCTTATATACTTATCACCATTTTCAAAACGGTAAAGTCCATATGAATTAAAATAAATCACTGATTGCCAGAGTTATAAAATTCAAAGCTGATGATGGAGTAAAAGTGTAAAGATAAAGAGAAATATTCAAACTGGGATGGCAGTGGTGGTGCATGCCATCAATCCCAATATTTGGGAGGCAGAGGTGTAGTGAAAGGGGAGCGCAGGCCTGCTTTTAGTCCC
>LOJH01043864.1:0-13909 GCA_001685095.1 Ellobius talpinus | reverse complement strand
TGATCGGTGGAACTAAGTTATGGTTTAAAAGGAACAAGAAGTTCTAGGGTGCTGTTGCATAGGGGGTGATTATAAACAAGCCACACAGGCTGTAGATTTCAGAAAGTGTAAGAGGATTTTAAATGGCATCACCATGAATAAATGATAAATGTTTGAAGGGATGGATGCATTTAAACTAATTTAAACATTACATGATACATACATGCATGGACACATCACATGGTTATCTCATAAGTAGATAGTTTTTATGTCTTGTGATTTCATTTAAAGTAAATCTAATTTACATTTTAATAAACAATAAATGAGTCTGAATTTCACTCTAAGAATGCAACCGAAAAGTTGATTTAGCTCTTTTCCAGCACAGTGGGGACTTTTTGTATCATATATTAAGTATGAAGTCAAAACATAAATTCCAGGAAATGTGTTTCCTGGATGACAGATCAACTCTACATGGAAAGATGAATGCAAAATGGAACTTCTATTCCAATTACACTGATTGCCAGCTAATGAAAGATCTTGGGATTGATTAAGCTTTTATTTTCATAAGCAGATGTCTATGATGATAGAATAAATCACAAGGAAAAACAATCAAAATAATTAAGCGTTGAAGTGTAGTAAAAGAAAATACCCAAGAAGGTAGGAAGAATGAGGGGCAAATGGACCCACACCAAGTGCACACCACAGCCCTGTTCTATGACGTGGCGTATCATCTGGCCTTTCAATTTTGAATTTTAAAGAGAATGCTATCCATTCAAAGAACTCCTCAAGTGAGTAATATCAGAAACCCAAAGAGGCAGAGGTGAGAGTTTTTTTATAATTCTCATTTCCAAACTGCTAGTGTATAATCTGTGGTATAAAAAAAATAGGGAATCAAGTTTTCTGGTGCTAATTTTAATAAAATTGGAATTTTTCAAGTTTAAACTGACATCACTCAATATCTAAGAATATCTGATGCCTGCTCAATGTCATTGATCAATGTTAGTCTGGAAATAGGATCTAATATTCTAATAGTTGAAATCCACTCTGCTCTTAATTTTTGACTACAGGTACATATGTTATCAAGTGAAGAATGTGCTGAGGAGTTGAACTAAGCAAACACTAACATGAAAGCAAACTTCAACAGGTTTCCACAGTACCTGTATTTGTAAGTTACTTAAGTAGGATTAAATGCACTTTTCTCCTGTTTTGAATCTAGTGCGATGGCTCAAGAGGCATCAGGACCTGCTCCATGAGCTTGCCCCAGATCTTGGCTTAGATGGACAATTTTTCAATTATGACTTGAAACAAATGAGCCTGTTATATTAACCTTGAGCTTAACTTTGTTACGAAGAGGTAATTGTAATTGTTCTTGTCGTAACTGGTTTTGCTCTGCTTTAAATGGAAGTGTATTAGAAGATTTTAACTATTGAAACCCCAGGGAAAGGTCTGGGGGAAAATGAATGCTTAGCTTAAAACCCACAGTCAGATGGAAACAAGATGGCATGTTTTAATAACCACCCCAAAACTTCCTCATTTTCACAGACTGGAGGAGAAGTGTGTATGTACAGCAAGCAAGTCTAAGAACAATTGCCTAGAGATTCAGACTCAGAACTCAAACCAATGAGAGCCTCTTCCACATGTGGCTGTCATCAAATGCTCAAAAGTAAGCCTGAAATGTCTCTGTAACAACTATAAATTCTAAAGAAGAAAATAACAACTCAAGCCCTTGAAGATATACTCGGAGAAGAGCATTTGGGGTGTGAAGAGCAACCAACACATGAGGGAAAGGAACAGTGTAGGGCTTCAGTTCCTATATTGCAGGCATGAGGGCAAGACCTGAAGATGTGGGCAGGCATAAATGTGCACACAAATCCTTTGTAACTCTGGGGAAGGGAGGTCACTGACCACACATCTGTGGACATATTCCAAGATCTCTGCCAACAATGCAAGAACCAAGAAGCTGGAGCTACGGGAAATGGCAAATTTAGTTTTTCCCCAGTTAAGTTCATTTCCTGTCCTAACAAAAGAAATCAACTCCATTGAAGGAAATTTGTAATACCCAAAGTTTCCACAGGAATTATTCATAATCTTCAAGATGTAATACAAAGGGCTCAGCATACAGAAAACATAACCCCCTCTAAAGAGACAATGAAAAGGACTGTTAGGAGGTCAGCCACAAGGTGGTCCAGATGTAAGAAGAATGAGAAAGGGACTCCAAAGCTGCACTTGTAACCATGAACGGGACATAAATGTATTGTTTATGGAACTATGAAAATAGGAAAGGGGTAGAGTCCCTTGGCACACAAGTCTGGTGACCTGTGTTCTATCTGCAGATCCCATAACAGAGATAATTGATTCCTGAACACTACCCTCTGACCTCTGCATGCACGGCATGACACTTGTGAGTCTGTATACTCACAAGCACACCATGTACAGACAAACAATAATAACAATAATAATACTAGTAATAAATTTTTGGAAGTTAGGAACCACAAGTTTCATGGATTCCATAGAAGACACAAACTTACAAGTTCAAGAAGCCTTGTGTATACTTATAAAGACGTTTACAGTTACAGAGAAATCCTTATTTTAGGATTCGCTTAGCCTTGGTGCAATAAGCATGTGCTTGATGCCTGTTACTGAACCGAGCCTGCTGCCTGTGTCAGGTTTTCCACATTTAAAAGATGCCATCTTCATTTCCAGATGAATTTAATGAAGACTGGCAAATCAAAAATTCTAGAGACTTCAGAAACAAAATACAAAATGGTGCCAAACCATCAAACAATCCAGTTTCCACCTCCACTTTAAAAGCCACCTTCGAACATTCAGGTTTTAGAGAATGAACCTTTGTATAGATTGCCTACTTTAACTTAGTGTTGAAATTGTCCTTGCCAAACAGGGCAAACTGTTCTTTCACTGTGCCTCCTGAGTGCCTGCCTGATTTCCCTTCAAGCACATGTCTGTGCAGCCTGCATTCGGAAGGCAGTAAGGTAAGGAAAGCAACAGGCTTTATTTGTGGCACCTAGAAATTTGCATAGAGTATAACCCTAGATGGCTACCAAACTACCTTTCTCTGTGACACAACAAAGTCCATGTGTATTTAAATAGTGTATAGAATAGTGTTTCTCAACCTGTGGGTCACGGCCCCTTTGGGGATTGAATGATCCTTTCATGGAGGTCATCCATCCATCAGATATCCTGAATACCAGATATTTATATGACGAATTGTAACAGTAGCAAAATTACAGTGATGAAGTAGCAATGAAAATAATTTTATGGTTGGGGGTCACCACATGAGGAACTGTATTAAAGGGTCACAGTGGGAAGTTGAGAAACACTAGGACAGGAGCAAACAAAAGCATGAGGTTCTCAATAGCTCTGAAGATGCTGATGCTGGAGGAAATGTCAAGCTTTGCTACAGGAGTAGCTCTAATGTCTTTAACTTTTCCCATTCTTCCTTTCCCTTGCTTGGCTCCATACCCTGACAGATTGAGGTCAAAACTTCCCAACGATCCATACAGACATTTCTTTACCATATATGACTGAAATGTCAGCTCAGGTGAGATCATGAATACTAAAGAGAAAAGTTTTATCCTAAATCCTTCTTTTACCCATTATTGGTCTGGTGTCTACTCTGTCTCTGCGTCTTCCACCAAGCCATTTTCTGGGATGGAAATGATGTTAGACCTCGCATTTGCAAAATGCTTTCTCATCCTAGCTACAAGAAGAGCTGAGGCCCAGCTCAGCTTTTGCTGTGATCCATTCCCTGAGTACTCCCTCTTGTCTTGACTCAGTGACTTGAAGAATCGGACATTATTTGCATTTGTAGTTGATAGTTCATGTGTTATAAAAGGAAGTGAAAGAAGTCAGTGTAAACACAGGTGCCTTGTCACACCCAGCTTGTTGATCTAGCGTGTTCATATATTTGGCAAGCAGTAAAGGGATATTTATGGGCCGTGCAGTCTTTGAATGTACTAATTTTGCAAAAGGGTGACTAGACCCATTCAAGACGGGCCAAATTAACTAGCTTGGGGTTTTATTTGGCCTGCAAATCCAGGGAAGATATGACCCTACCAAAATCTTTTGTATTAATCTATCAGTGCACCTTCCTAAAAGCCCCTTTGAATTTAACTTTGGGAAGTTAAATATTTCTGTAATATATTTCCCCCTTCATGGTTTGAAGAGCCAGAAAATCTGATTAATCCTCTTCCAAGAGAAACAGTCACCAGCAGCCTACTTTGCTTGCTGGTACGCTCAGCTAGAAGTATGTTAGTGCTGGTAATTGCCTAACAGGCTGGGACAGAGAGGATGAATTGCAGTGGGAAGCCTATTTAACAAGTACTGCAATTAGCACCACCTAAGTGTTTGAGGGTTAGAAAGGTAATAAATAAAAGGGTAAATTAATATGCATGTTAAGTCCCCAAAGATAGCCAGATGGCTGGCAGCAACATAAGATGTTTCCTCTCTGTCTTTGCAGGACCGCTCCTCTGTGCAGTGAGCTGTACTGTTGACATTTTCTGGGAGTACAGGGATCTGTTACTGGACACATAATGCAATGTAGCTAGGATGCATTGAAAACCTTGAGCTCAAGGCCACATCAGTATCATCAGAGACCAGAGGGACACATAGAATAGCAGCCATAAATTGAATAAAGAAACAATTTCACAGGCACAATGCTAAACACATCACCAGAATTCCCACTTCCTCAAAAAGGAGAATATGGAAAAGCCATGGGACTAGATAAGCATATTTTGTCCCTGATTCTAGAACTCAGGGTAGCCAATGGCATGCTGTGTAGTCAGGCTGTGACCTGAGCCATATGTGTGAAGACCTTCTGTCCCCACATCACTATTAGAAAATAATTGCACCCTTATTCTCAGTAAGCAGCCACATCCACAGATTTTGTCATAGTCCAAAACCAACAGTTGGTCATTTAGACTAAGCCCTCATCACTGGGGAGAAAAGTGCAGAAGTCTGAGCATTCAGAATGCACTTACATTAAAAAGCCCTTTTTAGCAGCTGACTGCTCAGTGTTCCCTTTGTGTTCTTCCAAGAGCTCTCCGACTAATGCCAGTTGAAACAGCCATGGTAGGATAGTAGGGAAGTGTCTACTGCCCTCCAGGATCTGGAGGATAAATAATGGACACATTGTCTACTGACCACCATACTATCCAGACTTCTTCTCTACATCTTGCACTTAACTCTCTTCTGTGACAGCACCACTCTCCTTGTTCTGAAAAAGTCATCAGGAAGTCCCGTAAGTCATGGAAGGCAAACACAAGCATGCCCAGAAGACCTGAAACATTTGCTAAATACTCTCAGCCTATTCTGTCTGTCTAGTCCCTTCCAGATTTGAATAAATCAACTTGATCTGAGATCCCTAGGAGAGTTCTCAACCTACAGCAACATGGTGGCATGATACTCTGTGGAGGGACATTCTCTAGAAGGATGGCTATTTATGTCTATGGTCCCAAAACTTCTGCAAATAATGTTCTGAGTACACGATCTTGGACACAAAAACATTCACTGTTTTTTAACCACTCAAACTTGTACTGTCTTCCTTGACAACTGTATGTGCAAACTACAAAAAAATACCAGTAATTTTGTCACCAACTGAGATCCCAAATATTTTCAAAGCATGCTACAGCTGTTGTAGATATCTCAAAATATCATATAAGCTCATCAAGTTAAGAAATATTATTAGGAGACTACTTCCTGTTTCCTGCCTATAAAGATGTAGGGCTCTCAGTTTCAGCACCATGTCTACCTGCACACAACCATGCTGCATCATGATGATAATGGACTAAACCTCTTAAAATGTAAGCCACCCCAATTAAATGCTCTCTTTCTTTATAAGTGTTGTGACGGTCATGGTGTCTTTTCACAAAAATAGAAACCCTAACTAAGACAGAAGTTGGTACCAGGGACTGGGTTATTGCTTCAATTGGCCTGACCATATTTTTGTTTGAAGGAATTTGGACTTTGGGAGTTTGGGTTAGGAAAGTAGTGAAATGCTTTAAGCACTGCTTAATGGACCTTACTAGTAGGAGCATGGAAAACAATGGTGCTGAATATGATAAGTGCTGTGGGAGCTGGCTCAAGAGGTTTCAGAGGAAAAGAATTTTACTATGTTGCCTAAAGATCTTTCTTGTGATATTTTGGTGAAGAAAATAGCTACTTTTTGCTCTTGTCCAAAGAGTCTGCCTAAGGCTAAAATGAAGATTTTTGGATTAATTCCATTGGCAGAGAAAATTTCAAAACAGCCTAATATAGACTCTGTAGAGGGGTTACTAGTGTTAAGGCTTATAAAGATTTACAACAAAAAGGAGAAAACTGAGGAGAAAAGGAGAACCAGGAAGTAGAATGCAATTAAGTCCTATATTCAAGGAGAATTAAATTAAGAAACAAATTAAGTAATGAACTAAAGGGAGTGGTGACCTCAGGGCAAGATCCCATCCAACTTGTGAAAAGGAATTAAAGAAAAGCTTAGAGCAGGGCAGTGGTGGCTCACACCTTTAGTCTCAGCACTCAGAAGGCAGATGCAGGTGGACCTCTTTAAGTTTGAGACCAGCCTGGTCTACAGAACAAGTTCAAAGAGAGCCAAGCTTAAGCAGTGAAAGAAACCATGGAAAGCAGAAAGCTGGTGAAGATGTAATTGAACAAGCTTCCATCCCCAGCAAGCAGCAGAACTTGACAGCTTCTGCCACATGGTTCTGATTTTGGAGTCAAAGATAGAAGAAAGGGGATATGGAATATTCTTCTGTGACTAAGAAGAGCCACTGAGGCTAGGCATGTGTCAGAGGTGTCCCTGAATGGACAGCCAGAGAGGCCATTGTGTGAAGCTTGAAGGAGAAGCCTGGATTACCTTGGAAACCCCAAGATGTTAGAGATGCCAGAGTTGAGAGATACCTGCTGAGGAAAGTTGCTAACAGGGAGTGGAACCAGCCCTTGTGGCTCCAACCTTCTTTCTCTCGAAAGAAGTGTGTTGCAGTCAACAAAGATGAAAGGAGTTGGCCATCTGAAGAGCATTTAGGTATCAGGCATGGAGATACAGAATTTGACATTTGCCCAGCTGTTTTTTTGTCTTGCCTGGGTCTAGTATTTCCTCACTATGCTCCCTTTCCTACATTTTAGAACGGTAATACATATCCTGTGCCATTATATGTTGGAAGTATGTGATCTGCTTTTTTATTTTAATAGGGGATTACAGTTAAGATACTGCATGAATCTCAGAAGAGACTCTGAACTTTGGACTTTTAAACATTGTTGAGATTGTGATGGATGATGAAGACTTTTGAAGTTGGACTAAATTCACTTTGCTTTACGATATTGTTACAAGTTTATGGGAGCAGGGAGTGGAATGTGGTAGCTTGAATGTAATTGGCCCCCATAAGCTCATAAGGAGTGGCACTATTGGGAGGTGTGGCTTTGTTGGAGTAGGTATGGCCCTTGTTATGTCATTGTGGAGGCAGGCTTTGAGGTCTCATATATGCTCAAGCCATGCCCAGTGTTTAAGACAACTTCCTGTTGCCTGCCTGCAAGATGTAGGACTCTCAGCTTCAACACAATATCAACCTGTATGCCAAAAAAAATCCATCATAATGATAATGGACTAAGCCTCTAAAATGTAAGCCATGCCAATTAAATGTTTCTCCTTAAAAAAAGGAAATACTATTAAACCACTGTCAAACCTTCTATAATATTGATAATGAAATCTAACTATTGCTAAACCATAGGTTTGTTTATTTTTCTGGTGACTTTGTTTCAGTAAAATCTATTTCTTTTGTCATCCCATTACTTTGATTTTTATATCTAAAATATTATTCTTGAAATTTTTGTGGACTTCACCAAACTATCAAACACATCCTTGGAACAAAAATAGAGAAGAAAATAAAAAGATTAAGAACCTGTGCAAAAAAATTGAATGATTCTCTCACTCTCCCTGAAGATAACATTCTATACTTTGTGCTATGGCAATTTCTTCTTTCAAAATATCTTTTTAATTTCCTTATAACTACAAAACAAAACCTTACCTGATGCTGTTACCACCTTAGAATAATTTCCAGATTCCCTTCACTGATCTAAATGGTATTTCAATCCCTCCTTCCATATCATTATACCCCACCCTGTAACTATTATTAGACAGTGCCATCTTTATTCCACCCACCTAGACTGAAACTTACTGTCGGGTAGACACCAAGTAGCCAGAAGCAGTAGCTCTTTATTTTTTTCAGCAGTAGCCTTTTGATAGGTCTGCTTGCTATCACAGGGCCTCGTTCTATACTGCCCACTTTCAGAACTCTTCTCTGTACTCTGACACAAAACCTAACAAAAACAATGGTGGTGGTTTGGATAAGAGTGACCCCCATAGGCTCACATATTTGAACGTTTGGTCTCCAGTTGGTGAAACTGTTGGGGATGATTAGGAGGTTTCTTGCTGGAGGAGGTGCAGGCTTTGAGGCATCAAAAGCCCATAGCATTCCCAGTTGATTCTTTCCCTCCTACTTACAGATAAAGATGATAGTTCTCAGTTACTGCTCCAGCCTTCCTGCTGCCCCACTATGGTTGTCATGGTCTCTAACCCTCTGGGACTCAAAGTCCAAAGTAAACTTTCTCTTCCAGAAAAGTCCTTGGTCATGGTGTCTCTTCAGAGCAATCACAAGTAACCAAGAGCATAACTTAGGGAGAGAAGGGTTTCAGTTGACTCATGGATGGAGGGGACAGTCCATTATGCTGGGGAAGGCACGGCAACAGGATTGAGGCAGCTGGTCACACTTCATTCACATCAAAAAGCAGACAATAAATGCTGGGCTCAGCTCACATTTCATTCAATCCAGGAGCAGTCCTGTAGTGTAGGGTTGCCCCCATTAAGGACCTTCTTCCTCAGTTATACTTTCCTCAAAACACTTTCACAGATACACCCATAAGTGTGTCCCTAGGGTAATTCTAAACTCCAGTCAAACTGACAGTAAAGGTTAATTATATCAGCCTAAATTTGTTGACATTTTTAACCTAAGAAATGTCATCCATGTCACATCCCTATGTGTTCTGTAAAATAAAACCAAATTCCTGGATCCAATATGCAAGACCCTTTCCAAAGCAAACACCAACCACTGTTTGGGTCTTTGCTTCCTTGGCCTCCAAGCCCCACATCTCGTTATTCTTCACACTCCCACACAGCTTCACATCAACATGCTTTCATTCTATGTAGTCCTTCTTAGGATGCCCTGTATCCTGTTTGTTACAGAACAAAAGAATGATGGTCCCATTTTTGAACTTGCACTGTTTGTGAAAAGCCCCTGCATGGATCCACAGGGAAGTGAAGCTGGCTAAAGAAATGAAACCCAATTACTTGGTTTATTACTAAAGTTCTGTTACAAAGTTCCATTCTGAAACGCCATTATTATATATTTTCACCTTGTGACAGAACTATGAATATTTCAGAACCATGAAACAGATTGAATCTACTCATCCCCCTCACTTGCCACGACCTAAACCTCCAAACTGCTGTCAGAACTTCACCTCATTCTGCTCTGTCCCCCATCATTCACCAGAGCCCTAAGCCTAAAGTTCATCTACTCTTTTCATAGTTTTTGTGATTTTTATAGGACTTTCTTGCATACAAATGCCTCCATCACCAAGGACTTCAACTGTAAAATACTAGTCCTGGATCCCACATGGCTGTCTCCAGGAGATACTACTGTAGGCAGAGGGTCACGGTAGGTGTTCTTCCAGCCCACCATTGGTCCATCTGCTCTCAGTCAAACCCCTCCTGCCTTGGAAACACAAATCATCGACCTTCCTGTGATTCATTGATATCTGGTGCAGAGAAGGCATCTCTTCCCTGTCTCCATCAGAACCCGCACCTTCTTCTGAGATAACTCAGGTCCCCCAGCCCCTGTCACACAATCTTAAACCTGCTGGACCCCCCAACTCATCTGATTTGCACATCTGCAAGCATTCCTCTGATTCAAAGAGCCCTACATCCCTTAAATCGTCAGTCTAATGCTCATTTTCTGAACATTCCCATATATCCTACCAGTATTAACATTATCCAAATGCTCCCTTTTATTTCATGGGATGGGATCCTACTGAACTATTATATCCTTGCCTACTTTGAATCTGCATTAAAAACAAAGACCAAATTATTTCTTAAAAATATATTCGTCCCTATATAGCAGAATTTTTGTTCCCATCTCCCCTTCAAGTCTAATATAAGCCATAAGAATCTTTACATCATTGATCTATAAGAAGGTTTAAGATGGAGCCTGTGAGAGGGGATTATAGCAGGAGACACAGTGCCTAGATCTAAGTGTGATGCTCTCACCCTGCCTATACATTTAGCAACCCTTTCCCATCTCCCCACTAGAGGGTCAGCTCCCTGAGACTCACAAACTTCTACCCTACTTCCTAGAAAGTAAGAACTGTCTATTTCACCTGCAAAAGTTTGCTCATGATAGATGCTGAATAAATAGTTGTCTGGTGAATGGATTAACAAAAATTCTTCATATACTTGGAGCAAACAGTATTTATTGCTAACTTTGACACATGCATTCTCGTTCAATCACATGGTCCTTTATGACTTTGCTTCCCTAAAAGAGCTTGAGTTCCTAACAGGTTTTCTAGCACCCATAAATATTCCAGTATCACAAACACAATCTGCACTCCATAAATATTTGTTGGGTGCTTTTTACAATCTACCCTCATTATCATCCTGAAGTTTTATTATTTCTATTATCTCAGTAGTTGCATTGTGACTCATCATAGCCCAAATGGTAGCAGTGACTATTATAACGGACAGCTTTTGGGAGAAATAACAGTTGTTAGTAATACGCTTTAATTTTTAAAATAAATTGTAGCATAGCTATAAAGCACAGTAGCTATTGTTTATATGTATCAGAGTAACTGAACTAATAGTTGAGTCTGGGTTAAGGAACCAGAGAAAGAAGGAAGAAAAGAGCTTTATAAAATAGTATTTTGGCAATCAAACTTGATTATAGTCATTGACTATACACATATATACTTTATATATTATATTTTTTATAGATTATATTACTGTTGGTTGTTTTTTACACTGTTTACTCTTTTGGACTCTTTTGGGGGCCTACCACCCAGCACCCAAATAAATCACTCATGGAGGCTTGTTCTTAATTATAAACGCCTGGCCTTGGCTTGACTTGTTTCTTGCCAGCTTTTCTTAAATTATCCTGACTCCTTTTGCCTCTGGGCTTTTCCCTTTCTTTTACTTCTGTGTATCTTAGTTTCACTCTTACTCTGTGTCTTTCTGTGTAGCTAGATCGCTGGCCCCTAGTGTCCTCCTTTTCTTGCTCCTTTGTTGCTTTTTTCCTCATTTCCTTCCATTTATCCTCTCTGCCTACCAGCCCTGCCTATCCTTTCTCCTGCCTCACTATTGACGGCTCAGCTCTTTATTAGATCATCAGGTGATTCAGACAGGCAAAGAATCACAGCTTCACAGAGTTAAACAAATGCAGCATAAACAAAAGCCACACATCTTTACATCGTTAAACAAATGTTCCACAGTATAAGCAAAAGTAACATAGCTAACAATAATATTCTACATTACATATTATACATAATTATATATTTCTACATTGTATATTACTCTTTATATATAATATATTCTTTATGTATGTTATATAAAGTGTTTATTTATAAATAATTATTGGTAGCCACCAGGCCATAACGTCTCACAGGAGGGCTGAAAGATCTGAAAAAGCCCATCAAGTGAAAGGCAGCCCTGATGATGGAAAGGGCTCTGCAGGAGGACATCTGTGGATGGAAGCATGGGAACACTTTCCCTGGGATACCTGCATGAGCTTTGTTAACTTGAAGTTCTATACCACAGAGAAATAAACCCTCTGAGAGCATTTATGCCACTGACGCAGTATTTTGAGGCCCTTTGAATTTCAGTAAAATTTGAAGGTGACCAGAGTGAGTCCTTCATTTCAGAAGAATCAGGAGAACTCTAGCAGAGGGTGCACAAGTCTGTTCTGTTCCTGAATATTTTTCACAATGTAATTTACATAGTATACAATTTAAATTTCAATACTATATTTAAATACTAATATTTACATACTATATTTACATACTACACAACCACGACACATGCAGTTACTATCCAGTGAGTTTAATATGTTCATCAGGCTGTACAACCATTTCTAACATGTTCTCATTTCTGAGCATTGCATCCCGTTCATGGTCTCTTCCAATCCTCTTGCTCTACTGCCCTAAACAAAAGCTATTCTACTTTCTGACTCTCCAGATCTTTCTGCGTTGAACCATGGGTAAGTAGAGTCATACAGGTATTGTCCTTGATGACTGGCTTCTTTCTCTTAACATTATGTTCAAAGTTCAACTGTGTTACAGCATGTGTTCCACACTGTTGTGTGTGTCAGTCATTTATAACATTCCATTGTATGGATGTAACACATTAAAATCATGTTTTGAGAATAACCACTCTGTGCCTGTTAGCACCTCCACCTAAATCATTTCTATGAGATCTCTGGTTTCCAGATGTTTGGATAGATGGTGGAATAATTTCTGTCAATGTCTGATTATGTCTCCTCACTTTTACTTCCTCGCTTGGAAAGTAGATAGATTCATA
Source organism: Ellobius talpinus (assembly GCA_001685095.1). Lineage (NCBI taxonomy): Eukaryota > Metazoa > Chordata > Mammalia > Rodentia > Cricetidae > Ellobius > Ellobius talpinus. Next base: position 1,305 of record LOJH01043864.1, on the reverse strand, counting down.
CTTACTTATGGACTTCTTAGGAGTATTATTTACATGACAGCAGTGCAGTGATTTCCTGTAGGAAAAACTATCCATTAGGTGTCACAAGGACATAAAATCATTAACATCCTTCTTTTAAATTTGATTGGATTTTTCATTGCAAAGGTAATTGACATTTATTTTAACCAAGCCAAAATCTGGAGGTGAATTTCTAAGTTCTTCATCTTCCTCTCAGGTCTCTACCTGTCCTCAGGTCTCACCAGCACAAAGTGTGGTATGGGTCTTTTCAAACCATTGCCTGTGCACACAGTAATTTATACAATGAAAAAGATCACACAGAGAGGTTCCTTTTGCAATTTCTCTGCTATGTGTTCTGCATATCAATCTACAAGTTACTTTTTCCCTTTTCTGTTTGGTTTCACTTTTGTTGTTCTAGTTGGTTTTTTGTTTTGTTTTATTTTGTTTGTTTGGTTGGTTGGTTGGTTGGTTGGTTTGTGGTTTTGGTTTTTGTTTTGTTTTAAAACAGTCTTAACTTGTATCCCAGGTTTACCTAGAACTTACTATGTAGCCAGGGTTGGCCTCAAACTCACGAGAATCATCCTCCTGCAGCTTCCTAGCTACTGAACTTTAGGCCTGTGCCACCATGCCCAGAAATTTACCATTTTTTAAACTGAAAGAAAAAAATCATGCAGCCATCTTTCCAAACGAATCCCTATGTTGTTGAGTCTCCCTTGGCATCCACGCAACACTCCACAGCATAAATGCACTCCAGCAGTATAGCCAACTCTTCAACGACTGACAGGCATTCAAATTACTTTCACTGACCATTATAAAAGAGCTTGAGTGAACCTTCTTTTAATAACATGATGAGTGATTATACCCAGTGAGCGGTTGTTACCGTTCTACCCGTGGTCCAGTCCCCGATCTTTTACATCCTTTACCTGGGCAAACCAACATGGTAGAACAAACATGCAGATAGGTGATCTGCAATAAGGAATTTCAGGAGCTACAGAGAGGCTTTCATGGCTTGCCACACAAGCACGTAGATGTAAGTTGAGCTCTCTGGCACCCACCTAAAAATTAGGTACGGCGTGAGGACTTATATCTCCAGCACTGGGGGTTGGGGACTGACAGACCCTGGAGGCTTGCTTACCAGCCAGCATAGCTGAAATGGCAAGTTGAGGATTGGAAGGCCCTGTCTCAAAAGATACAATGAAAAGCAATAGAGGAGGACTCCTAATGTCACTCTCTGGTCTTGACACTGGTGTGCAGTCACCATCATCACCACCACCACCACCATCATCATCATCATCATCATCACTACCA
>LOJH01043863.1:0-13910 GCA_001685095.1 Ellobius talpinus | reverse complement strand
GCAGTTTCTTTATTAACTAATGAAAGTAACACATAGACAGATGACCCTCCTCCACCACTGCAGAGAGAATATTGTGGAAATTTTTGGGCTCCATGGTCATATGAGCCAATTCCTAGAATAAATCTCTCTCTTCTTCACTCTCCAAACAGCACATGAAAGCATTTATCAACATATGCACACACTTATATTTCCAACAGTTATGATTCTGATTGGAATATTAAAGAGTTACAGAAAGAGTATCAAAAGCAGTCAAGAAATAATATTGTCTAAATTAATCAAGCACTGAAATCCCATTATTATTTTTTAAGGTAGACTCCTTTTCACAACTTACTTTGAGTCCTTCTATTCAATCTGGTCTCCTGTCGTCTTGTGAGACCTGTAAGTTTTGTTGCACTTCAGAAGCAACTGTCTTTGAAACTCTGATTGGATTGCAAGATCAACATTAGGATATTTTTGTTTTTGTAAAGACATTTGAAGTTATGACTCTACTAGATTTGGTCTCCAAGATAAAGATGGCTTCAGTAGAGCTTTGTGACACATGCAAGCATCACTATCTATCAGTTTTGACATCATGAGTCTCTAGAGAGTTTTTTTCACTCCAAGTATCTAAATGCACCAGGACTCTCTTATGAAAAAATGTCTTGAGTAGTGAGGACTTTATTTCTGTCTCATCTGTTTATTGGCATATCCTATTTTTGAGTATCTATAGAAATTTATGTTTTGTCCAAACAAATTATTCATTGAGAAGGGAATACTGGTTGATGACCTATTTGAATGCTATGTTACTTAATTGTGTTTTAATAATTTCTATGTAAGCAGTAAAAAAAGAATGTCTCTTTGTATAGACAAGGGTGTTCCAGGAAGATTATCACTTCTGCTAAAGTGATATTTCACCACAGTGTACATAAATGGGGCTTCAATGGTTTGGCACAGACAGGCTCAATGCTCACACAATCTTTCTTAGACCTGAAAGGAGAATGTACTTCCCTGTATCCTTTAGAGTTAATTTAGGGGCTTGGGACATGGATTTTTACCATTAATTATGGTTGAACAAGAATATTCCACTTTCTTTTCCTGGATCATGAAGGTATTATATTGAAGATAAGGCCATTCCCGGGGAGGGGAGACTGTTCTAGAGTCAGTTATGAATCTAACCACCATGACATCTCTTCAGTCTACTTCTATGGATTATGGCAGAAAGAAAAAACATTTGAAATAGAAGACCACTTGATTGGAGGCTTTATCACTTATTTTTTCCTAGCCTACCTTAACCAATACAAATAACATGCCACGGAATTTTTATAACATATTTAAATACAGCCTATAAGAAGGGAAGATTGATTAATTAGGCTATATCAGTATATATATATATACCTCACAAAGAGAGTTTCACCTCTCTTGTTCCCTTTAATCCTCCAAATATCTCTTGAGGAATATCAGTAAAGCATTTCCCAAGATCAATGTATAGGCACAGGGCACACGGCTCAAAAGATGTCTGAAATAATTCAGGGGCTGGTTTCTTAAGTGAGTTCCATGATCTGACTTTCTATTTCCAACTCTGCCATATTCTTATTATGAACTTTCTGCAAATTGACAAAGGAATATCACAGGGCCAAATAAGCTAGGGCATCAAATATGACTCTTTTCAAATCATCAGATGCTAGGAGAAAGTTAGGCAAAATTCTAAAACTGGTACTATTTGCTCATGAAACAGCAAAGTTTTACCACCATTATATTATTTTGCTTTCCAGGAAGTTCTACATTGTTTCTTTCATACCTTTTGATGATAACCCAGTATTTTAGAACATGTATTATTTTATATCTTTAAGATGAGTACAGATAGGCATTTTCTCCCTGGTAGAGAACACAAGTGTCTTTGACCACTTTATTTTTTTTAATTTTTTATTTTTATTTTTTTTACTATTTCACTCTTTTGTGCCATTTCTGTGAGTCTTCTAATTTTATAAATATTGAACCTGATGAGGCATTCTTATAACTGTTACTTCTATTTACACAATCAATATATCAGTTACTGCATCTCTATACGTATTTGAGTTGATAGGCATTGGTGTTTTCTATCATGAAGATCTATTGTTCACGAATTCTGGAAGTTTTGTTTATCTGAAAGTGTCTTTATTTTGCTTTCGTTTTCTAGCAGATATACAATTTGTTGACAGTTATTTCCTCTCAGACTTTGAAGGTATCACCTAATTTTCTTCCAGCCTTAGTGATGTCTGGTAAATGTGATCTATAATGTCTACCATCTTGCCTTTGAAAATAAAACTCATTTTCCTCTCCAGTTTTTCTGTTTTTCCTTGTGTTTCTTATGTAAGAGTGATTTGCTTGTGTCTGTGCTGATGGGCTTTGCAGTGATTCTCAACTTTCAGACTTGGTATCGTTCATCAGAATGTTCTTCAGAATTACTTCTTAAAACTATTTTTAGCTATTCTTTATTTCTATTCTTTTCTTTCCAGTTGTATATATAGACAAAGTCTCTTTTGAAATGCCTTTCACAATTTCTCATTGAGTCTTATTTTTTTCATGTCTTGTAGTGTTTTACCTCTTTGTGGTTTAGGTTATCTTTTTTCTTCCTATCCACCTTCCCAATTTTTAATTTTTTCTTTATGCTCTGTCTAATATCAACACATTTAATTGATTCTAATTATAATTACAGCATATTCAAATTGCAGAATTTCTAGTTTATTACATTTTATGGTGTTCATTTCTTTGTTGAGACTATCCCTTTAATGCATATGCTAACCCTTTAGACCAAACGTAGTTTCCTTTAATGGATTAGGAGTGAGTATTAAAAATCAAATGTTACCGAGCTAATTTGAAAGTTCTTTTTAGTACTTTTGAACACTTTTCATATTTTTGCTAATCCTTTTTTTTAGAATAAAGTCTTTCAACAACTCCAAGAGATATGCCTTCCTTTTTGCTGGATTTGACCTTCAACTTTAATTACCCCATTCCTATAAGATTCCTCTATTCAGCTCTTGTTCTCAAAGCCACCACTTTATAAGCAGACTTTCAGCACATAGACACCCTTTAAATCATCAGATGCCTGTAGGGGCAAAACAGCAGTGAACGTTAGGCTCTTTTCTTCTTTGTTTTGTTCTCTCTCTTTCTCTCTCTCTCTTTCTCTTGTTTACATTTCAAGTCTTTGTACCTCTTGAACATATTCAGGTGTTCAGAAGGATAACTGTATTCATAATGGGATTAATAGATGTGCTTTCTAGGTGTTTGTCATGGGATTCCTGGTTAGAGAAAAATCAGCTAGAAATCGAATTTCCATCCTAAGCACTTTCTGGTAAAAACTTTATATTTCCTTTATCTAGTCTTTTTCCTTTTCAGAGTCTGTCTGCATTTAAATGTAAATGTGATTCTTCACGCAGAATTGGGCAGTTATGGGTCTCAGAATAGAATTTCTAGGAATTGGTATAATTAAGGGAATGTATCTGGTTCTTAAAACTACAAGAACATATCGTGGTCCTGAAAAGTGTGTTTCAGATCTGGAAATGGAAACACGTGCAGGGGAAAGAGAGAGAACCATAAGCTTGGCTCTTGAGTTTCATGGGAACTCAAATCTGCCAGAATTCTTTCCATTCTCTGTTTAGAACCATCACTTACTAGCCAAACAGAGCTATGACTGCCTTTTGGGAAATGTAGTGAATTGTAAATATGTAAATACAACCTGCTAGGTGTGTTCAGTGTTGCCTGCACATATATTTCTAGGACTGACCAATCACTACTGAATCTTGTAAGGTTCCACACCTAGATAAAGAACTACAGACAATTAAAAATTGCTAAGAATTGCTGGGAGTGGTGGCTCATGCCTTTAATCCCAGCCCTCAGAAGGCAGAAGCAGGTGGATCTCTGTCATTTTGAGGCCAGCTTGGTCTACAGAGCAAGTTTCAGGACAGCCAGGGCTGTTATACAGAGAAACCCTATTTTAGAAAACAAACAAACAAAATCAATAGCAACACCCCCCCAAAACACGCTAAGAGAAGGATAAAGCCTGACTACCACCTCTTTTATAATAGTACTTAATACTGTGGATGAGAACACTAGTGTACAATGTTGATAAGAATACTAGTTTTGACTATTTTCTTCATTATTGGAATTAGGCAAACAGTACCTGATATATGATAGTTTTTATATTATTTTTGCAAGCAAACAAGGGTGGGACTTAGAAACCTCTAGAAATTTTCCTCCTGCTATAAGAATTCTATACATCACCAAGTTTAATGCCCTTGTTTAACAAAGTAGGAAAGCATGATTCAAATATGTTGGGTTATCGCAGAAAACAGATATTTGAAAGCAAAAAAAGTGCTTGAAACAAAACCCTACAACTTAGGCATTGATATGATATTACCATTATAAAAATATATACACTACCTATGTGCACAAAATATGCTAAAATGTAAGCAGATACGTACAGAAATAATTTTAGTCAGGAAGCTAGATAAAAGACATTTTCAGAGTTATTGAGGAAGCCTCCCAGAAAAACGAGAATGCTTTTCTCAAATATGGACATATTTTCACATATTTTCTCAAATGTATCCCACTGTCTACTGATCCATCTCTCTGCTGTGGTGTGTGTGGGGGGGGTTGGTAAATTGAATAAATAGATGTAGTGAAGGTAAATACTACCATTTACTACTGGATGAGTATTTTCCATTATTATTTTTAAGTGCTTCTGTCTTTACCTGCCTTTACCTTTATTTGTCAAGAGTTAATTTGCTATCATTATAGGCCATTGACATTTAAGTGTACAGCCTTTGGGACTGAAAGATAAATAATATTTAAATCGGATGTCAAGTCTTAGTTTTGAAATAGAAACTTACATTACTGTCTGAACTGATTACCAAAATGTAGATCTGAAAAAAGTAATTTTATTTTAGCCAGTGCCTTATAAATTTGGACCATGAGGTGGATTAAGCCTGACTTTCTTCTTCTCTTTATTAGATTCTCTATGAAGATAAAAAGGGCCCTTGTTTTTAATTTGTATCAAATGATCCTTTGCTGACATGCTATCTGCTGATATAGATGCAGTTCCCTGGCTAATTTGGAGTCGAATTGTTTTGTAAAATTTAGAACACAGCTTGGGAATTAGCCATTCAGCAAGCCTACATTAAAATTAATTTGATAAAGTATACATTAACATCCTTGACACTTCTCTGAGCATAGATTTTAATAGATCAGAAGATGGGGGACCATGACCAGTAAAATCAAAACCTCCTCAAAGAGATGGAGAGAGAATTTCACCATTCTACCCTCCCACACTGCACTACTAAACCCTTTAGCTATCAGTATAGTACATCAAATTTAAGAGTGTTTAAATATTAAATATCAGTGTGCACCATGGAATGCAATAAACCCACTTTTCAAATAATGTTTCATTCGCCGACATCAAAATGTGTGCAGGGTTTTCTTTTAAATATAGTGTAGAAGTTAATTAAGTTCACTCAAGTTTATTGCATGAGCTCACTAAGATTACATCGGGATATTTATGATCCACCCAGAATGCAGCTCAGTGAAACTTTGACGTGTTGATAAGTGATAAGGATGTCATTTGAGGTTTATTTTTTAATAATAATTTAATTGTCATTGTAAAATGCCTCGTAGTTAGGACAGATTAAATTGCCACCAAAACCATTACTAAAATTCATAACCTCTATAAATGTAAAGTGTTTGCCACTGTGTCATAAATAACAGCACTTGTTCCAGGAAAATGAGGTGCCTCAAATAAATTAAGAAAACCAAAACATATAAATGCATTAGATTGCAACAATTTCTGCTTGCTGATGGGAGTGCAATTGAGTTGGGAGGTAGGTTCTTTTACTGAGCAAGGGTTACTTATCATCTTCATAAATCTTAGGTCCTGGAGGATTTTGAATGATTTTTTTAACTACTTGGCACATTTGGAGGATACTGCTTTTTGATTGAGAAGTATAAGCACCTGGGAGCTTCAGAAGACAGTTCATCGCCAACAAGGCGCCCTTGTCCTAGCTTCATTGAGTTCTTGAGTTCTAAGCTCTTCATTTGCAAAACAGAATCAGATTTTCCAATTATCTTGAAGGCAGATGATCAGGTGTGCTTTCTCATGAGGTCTTTCTCTGTCTTATTCTCCATGAGTTGTATTGCCTTCAGTAAAAAGTCTTTTTCTGGTTTCTTTGATAGACCTGTGCTGTCCTTCTCTTTCTGTCATGCATCTAGTGCCGTTTATTTCACTACATGCTGAGAGGCTGTTTTTTCTCACTAGGACATCAGCTACTCAAGTTCACCACCTGTGTCATTCATTTTGGTGTCCATTGTGCATTGTATACCATTATTCATATAGTGAATGTAACCTTTTAGCATATAGCTATTCAGGATGAACGACAAGACTGACTTTATATAGTGAACTTCTCAGGGATAGCTGGAGTTAGGAGACTGATGTAAAGAACTGGCTAATTTATTCACAGAACTAGGAACTTTCAAAAATAGTGAACATATAAGTAATGTAGCTGTCTTGAAACTCACACAGAGTCCATATGTAATCCATTGTTGGTATTAATTAGAAATTTAAAAAACTGTACGAATACCAGAAAGAGTTCAGTGATCTTCAGATCTCTATAAGCATTGGTCAGTAGGCAGAACTACTAAGAACTATTAGCCAATTTACTTAGTGGGGAAAAAATCAACATTATATTCAGAGCTGGAAGATTGGAATTTCTGTCCTGATTCAGCAATGTTCTTAGTCTGTGATCTTGAGACTTCAGCTTCTTGCATATAAAATGAAGAAGACATAATGAATCCGTTTTTATCTACTTCACATTGACCATGGCCCATGTCTGGATGGTCAGACGGTTCTGAGAGACGGAGGTACTTCCCGGTTAGAGATGCAGAAAGCTGCAGTTTTCATGCTGGCAAGTTTGCAGACAGGGGTGACCTAGCATTTCTAGTTGAGCTCTTATTACACTTTTGTAGTCAGAGCTCAACTACAGAAGGATTATATGCTTGCAAGATACCCAAAATAAAGAGACTGAAGAAGAAGGAGAATGTTCAACTTTCTGGCCCTCACAACCAATTACAGCACATACCATCACTCAGGGTCCCTACTGTGTTTAACCACCTAGCAGGATCTAGCCTTGAAGAGGTTTCACAGTTTTTGTCCTAGATATGAAATCAAACAAAAGAATCCCTATTAGAATGTTGAAACCCAGAGACAGTAACCAGAAAAGATAATAAAGTGATAAAAGTTCTTACCTTTTTGATAGAGTTTTGTGCTAGTACTGCAAATTAATGTAAACATAATTTTAAAATAGAATACAAAATCACATTCTAATAAAGTTGGGTAGCACCACAGGGGTAATCAGTAAATTGAGAGAACATATGATTAGATTTCAATTGTTGCTTTTTAGTTTGTGGACCTTCCTTTTTCCCCAGGTTTTTAGATGTGTTGGTTTAGAGTAAGATTCTTGGTCTACCAGGGGCTACATCTCACTTTTGCTTCCATATTAACTAGCAGATAACAGCAAGGATTTAGTATGGTGTAGACTGTTTTGCAATTGTTTGGAATTACTCATCCCGTTTTGGCAGGGATAGAGGAAGTCAAGTGTAAGCATTGACTAGCAAATGACAAATACTCTGGAGCCCAAGTTAAGTGAACCAGGATTGTAAAAGATACAAAAAGCAGGTCTCTCTTCTGGAATATGTCTATTAGTGCTTATGCAGTTTCTGTAGGTAAAGACAAACCCTCAGCCATGTTTGTGCATGCCAACTAATTAGGCAGATGCCCATGATGACCAGGCACTAAGTGCTGACTATATTCCAGGTTTTGTCAATGTTCGGGTTTTAGAAAATATTTATTAGGAACTCTGTTGTTTCAAAGATTCAGTATGGACATGTTATACTTGAGACTTCACTCTCATATCTCAAGTGGCTTCCTAATAGTCAATGGCCTCGAGAGGGAGAGTTCTTCATAAATGAATAAAAAATGTACTGAGAGTAGAACCAGAAACTTTTTAAGTCTTGTTCTGACTTAATGTTGCAGTAACTCAATGAGACTGAGTAAATCCTTTATTCTGGTCCTCAGTGTCCTTACTCCAAGGAATCTATCTGCATAGCTCTGATGTGCTCCACCCAACCCTAGCCCTACAGAACACTTTTTGACAGAAGTTCTAACTGTGATTATATGTCTCTATATAAAGACATTAATCATTCTGACTTCTAAGAATACATGCACACCTCAACATATGAAAGGCTCCAAAAAGTCCTGTAGTAAAAAAGGTTATTAAATGTTATTAAACTTTAAGTTATTCCTGAAAAATATGTTACTTTATGAATCTGTTTTGGGGAAGTACCTATAGAGAAACTTTAAGTGTTTCATAGAACATAATCTAGCAAGTATTGAATATAATTACCTTTTTTTTTCTTTTTGGAGGGAACACTACATCTCATCCTCATGGTTTCCAGTGCTCTATGCAGTCAGAGAAACTTCTCTAACAATGAACTACAGAAATGATCCCTGAAAGTACAGTCTTGGATAAAATTATCTTAATATACTCTTCCATCTCTAAAATTTTTTGGCATATATGACTATATTTTTTTAATGAGATAATTTGAAGTTTAGAGAATTTAACTAACCTAGTCAAAGTTACTTATGAGCTGGTAGTTGAACCTGATTTTTAAAATCTGAATATTGGTTTGTTTCTCTGGTAACAATTATCCTACAGATGTTGGGGAATCAACAGACGAATTCATCCCACAAAAGCACATTTCTCTCTGTAGAAGCCACGATCCAGAAGGTCTGGGCATCCTCAAAGAGTGTGGTTCATTGAAGAAGCCTATCTTGAAAACAGGATATGCTTGGGCTATGAATGACCTTGAGTATTAGATGCAAGATGCTTCATCTAAGGCAGGAGTTTCTGACTCCCAGGCTGAGTGACAAAGTGATTTTGTATCTATTTCTACAGGGTGGTTAACTGGAATTTAGAATTTTAGTGTTTTTTCTTTTCTTTTTTCTTTTGTTTTTGAAACTGAATGGGGACAAAATACATAATTGAAGAAATAAGTGAAAATTTCAAAAAGAATTACAATGCTATGAATCTACCTTCATGGCTAAAATGGCTGAAAACTGAAACAACTTTGCTAGAGAATCTGAGCCCAAAGTGCCTGCTTTTAGCTCAGTCATCTGCCACTGAATTCCACAATTTTCTTCTATTTTTGCTTTGTTTCTAACTTTACCTATGGCCATTCTTTATGTTGAAGAACTCTTCCATTAATACAACACATCGATCCTAAGGACAGGCAAGGTCTCCTTATTGGCTGTGTTTCGTTCTTTCCACAGAGAGTTTGTTTATGTTTTTAAATAATTAAGGTCATCTCCCAAATATTTTTGGTGAAGTGACATCATGTCAGGAAGTAATTCTAAGTTTGAAGGATCTGATATTTCCTGAACTAAAGAGAAGAAGAATGTTAGAATACAGGGGAGAAATGCCTGAGCCTTGAAGTTAGAGATGGAGAGCTAAACTGAGAGCTAAAGAATAAACAGGAGTTAGAAAAAATTTTTGAAAAAGAGTAAGTTAAGGCATAAGAAACTAGGTAGAAAAGGAAAAGCCTGAGCATTTGGGAAAGTGAAAGGTATTATGTGTTGGGAGACAGGCTTATCCAAGGCTTTCTCAGAGGTCCTGAAGAAAAGACAAAGAGAAACACCTGTTCTGTGTTCTTGCTCAGAGACAGACTTAAGGAAGTCAAAAGTTTGGATCTGGAACCATGGCCTCAAAGGTTCCTGGAAATGTAACCTTTCCCCTTGAAGAGCTGTAGTTAACAGTCTCAAGGCCACTGTGTGCTCAGTCTGTCACATTCTTGAGATATCCTATATGCTAGTGGTGTAAAATTGCTTGCTAGCCTTTGCCAATGTGTTATAGCTTTATGCTGACTCTGTCCCATCTTCCCCTACTAAACAGTATGTGAGATGTTGTACTTCCTAATACACTGGCTGTCATGAGTCATCAGTTCATTAAGACCTCCTGTACCCAGATTTTTGTTTTTTTTTATTTTCTTATCAATGGTCCTCCATTTCGACACCTAGCATTTTCGGCCTTTCATTCCTGTTGACTTCGGGCAGTTCTGTATGGCTTAAGGAGAGCTTTGTAGGAAAGAGGTGCAAGAACTATAAGCAAAGGAACTATATACAGCAGGAAACAGAATTGCATGCTTCTTCACCTGGGTGTGCAATTGTCTCCAGGGGTGGGGGTGGGGCTGAAGCATTTGTAACAGATCTGTTATGAAAATGGGTCTTTTAATATAAATTGGTCAGATTTTTGTGTGGCTGCTGAAGGGAGAATAAGTTATAAAAAGCAAAATTCAAGGAACCCAATTAAGATCTTTCTTGAATCTTTGAAGGAGTGATTCAATACTGGGTGAGAGTAATAATAGTGAGAATAAGAACATTGTTTAGTTTTGTGAGGTTTTTAAAAGGAAGTCAAATCAAATTGGAAGCTGTGTTAACTTGATGATTAATTAAATATGAAAGATGAGAAAGACAGATGAATTAAATGCTACTCTGTTTTCCGGCCTGACAATCAGATAAAAATCAAAAGATACTATTCATTGATGTTGGAGAAACAAGAGAAGAGGCAAGATTTTGACAATGCAATTTCTCAAAATAGTATCTAAGTCATTTATGTTTTTTTCATGGTAATTTGTCAAGGACTCTAACCACTTTTTAAATTAATTTACCAGTCACTACACAAAACACAGCATTTAAAAATGAGTTGAGGTCTCATAGAAAGAAAAGAGACCATTTGCACACACGACTCTGCATCTATCTATAAATGGGCTGTTAGGGTCTGTGTGATTAAAATAGAGAATTAGCAATATTTGAAGCATTTTTGAATAATTTGAATTGCTTCAAATATTTTGAAGCAATATTTGAAACATTGTTTCAAAAGGTTCATTAAATTTTATAAGTCCAGGCACTCATACCTTTGTACAGTAATATAAACAAAATAATAAAAACACCAGAGAAAGTATTTGTGAACCATTTAGATTTTATGTATTTTTGATGACTCAGAAAAAATGTGGAATAGCTTCCATTTCAATATGTTACTTGCCACTGAAGTACTGGTTTCAGAGAAGAATTTTTGGATTATGTTGGTTTAAAAATGTATTAAAATGACTACAAATAGAAGGTTAAATAAATAAAGTGAATAAGGCTTTGTTAGAGGAATTTGCAATATTGTCTAGGAAAAATATGATAAGGAGATTTGGGGAAATGACTCAGAGGATAAAAAGATTTGCCTCATAACCCTGAGCACCTGAGAGTGATCCCTAAAAGTCAAATAAATACCCAACGCAGTGACATGTATCTGTAATCATACTATAGTGAGATGGGAGGAAGAGACAAGAGAATCACTGAGAAGCTTCTTGCAGGCTAAGCATAAAGTATGCAGAGCAGTAGCAGAAGCAGCAAGAGAGACCTTGCCTCAAAGAAGGTAGAAGATGAGAATATTAACTCTCGAAAAAGTTCTCTGACCTCCACTTGCATACCTTGGGTATGCATGTAAGCACATTTACACACACACACACACACAATTAAAAAGTTAATAAGAAGTACAATTTATAAACATATAAAAATGGCTCTTGTAGATAATGAGGGACTTAGTCTTTGAGAAGGAAGAGCATCAGTAAACAATGAGAGGAGAAAGCAATAAATTTATAAAATTATATTAAGCCAATTAAATTTGAGAATGGCTTGTTCAGCTATCAACTGCCCTGCAATCATACTTTCTCTGTTTTCAAGATTTCTCCCAAGCATCATGGTTTCAGTATCCAGTCCTAATGTAGCATTTTTCTCCTCCTTCTTCTGGGGTATGCCAGTTTTTTCTCCTCTGACTTGTTTCTCCTACTTTCCAATCAGCAATGACGTTATCCTTTTCAATGATGTTTATTGAAGAATAAATTAGATGACCCATGTAAAATTTCAGACTAGAGTTAGCCAGAATGAATATCAGCTTTTGTTATGGTCTAACACAGTACCACAGGTAAGAGTGAACAGTCCTGAGAATTAATCTTAAGTAATTACCTCAGAGTTTTTGTGAAGTTATTTTAGAATATAGATTAAAAAAATTCACAAAAAGGTAATAAACAAAATAATCATTTAACATTTTATAAAGTCAATCTGATGAATGGACAATTTGGTGGAAATTGCTATCAGGGTATGACCTTGGAGGATAGAGACTTAAGCACACAATTATGAGGATGTGGCAGGAAGTAAAGATGACAAACTCTGTGAGACATAGTTTTATGTATATATAGTCAGTCTGTTTAAAACCTAACTACGGAAATATCAGAGACTGATGATTGTGGACTATCAGTTCTAGGTGGCACAACTCATCCATTCCTTCATCCTGAAATCTCTTGTTTGAATAATCAAGTAGACAAAATAAATCTCTACCTTCCAACTGCACCCAGCGTTCCAAAGTGATATATATTCTTCCAGTGTTTACTGAGATGTTTTGCTAGCTGGCCTACTAAGACTATAACTAATTTGGTTTTCACCATGTGGGCAGAGACTTCTCTTTCATTTCCTGGCTACTCAGACCCATATTACATAGAAACATATTAATTACAACACTGCTTGGCCAATAGCTCAGGTTTTATTAAGTAACTCTTACATCTTTAATTGACCCATTCCTATTATTTTGTATTTTACCATGAGGCTCGTGATTTACTGGTAAGATTCTGAGGTGGGCATCTGTCTCCTTCAGCAGCTACATGGCATCTGCCTACTCTCTCTCTATATGTATATCTGTTCGTTTTTTTCCACCTGGTTTTACTCGACTAAGTCTTATTGAAACAGTAAAAGGTAATAAAACATATTCATAGCATACAGAGAGGAATCCCACATCATCTCCCCTTTTCTCTATAAATAAAAAGGAAGATTTTACCTTTAACATAGAATTACATTTAACAAAATGGGTATCAAGAGTTACAGTTACAATATTTATTTATTTTTTTTGAGTTCATATTTTATAGCAAGTGTGTAAGAGGAAGTTTAGTCAAATACATATTCTTGAAAAATAACTTTCAAGGAGCTTTCATCAGTAAAATAAATAAAGAGTTTCACAATGGAATGTCCAGCTATTAAAAGCATTAATAAGTTACTCTTTCTTCTCAAAATGGTCACAAAGAATTTATCAACTGTGTTCTAAAAGTTGACCAGAAGAAGATATTTATCATTTAAAATAAGAAATCAAACTTTTATCAATATACATACCAATCCTAGTTCCCACTCCCCTCCTCCAAATCCCTTCACATACCCCAGCCCCCACCCCTATTCACTCTTCAGAGAGATAAGACACATTGTTTTGGGGAAGGTCCAAGGTCCTCCCTAGTATATCTAGGCTGAGCAAGGTATCCCTCCAAGAGAATAGGTTCCCCAAAAGCCATTACAAGCAGTAGGGATAAATCCTGGTACCTCTGCCAGTGGCTCCTCAGTCTTCTCCAGCCATACAACTGTCAACCACATTTGGAGGGACTAGTCTGGTTCTATGCTTGTTTCTTCTCAGTCTAGCTGGTGTTGATGAGCTCCCATTAGCTCAGGTATATTGTTTCAGTGAGTGTACCCATCATGGTCTTGACCACTTTGCCCATATTCTCATTCCTCCAACTTTTCAACTGGAGTTTAGGAGCACAGTCCAGTGCTCCAATGCGGGTCTCTGCCTCTGTTTCCATTGGTTTCTGGATGAAGGTTCTATGGTAACATTTAAGATATTCATCAATCTGACTACAGGACAAGGCCAGTTCAGGCACTGTAGTCAGAGGCTGTTTGTTGGTTCCCATCTGCCTGGCTATCTTGTCCCCAAAATAATCATACAGAAACTATATTCATTAAATCACTGCTTGGCCCATTAGCTCTA
>LOJH01043861.1:2026-15936 GCA_001685095.1 Ellobius talpinus | reverse complement strand
GGTTTTCTTTGAGAGATTTATTAATTTCTTCCAATTTTTTGTTTGTCTTTTCCTTAATTTCTTTAAGGGAGTTTTTCATTTCCTCTTTAAAGGTATCCATCATCTTCATAAAGTTACATTTAAAATTGTTTTCTTCTGCTTCTTCTGGGTTAGGATGATCAAGTCTTCCTGTTGTATGACCACTGGGTTCTGGTGTTACCATGTTGCTTTTTAGGTTGTTGGATGAATTCTTGCCTTGGTGCCTACCCACCTCTTTTTTCAATTGATGCTGGTAGTGTCTTTGCATTTTGGTCCAATCCTTGCAGTAGCTGTGTCTTGGGAACTGTTCTTGGTTTGCTCTGTACTGTCACTGTCTGTGTCTCAGGGGTTTTTGGAGCAGTCTACCCGCAGGAAACTCACCTACTGGCTGGCTCTTGGTCCTGTCTGTGTAGTAGCAGGCCGTATTTCAGAGTTCTAGTGAGGTTGCAGGGGGATAGGAGGATTCAGAGATGGGGTGGGACTTGTAGCTTGTGGGTCCAATGTGTGGTATGGGGGTATTGGAACAGCCTACGTGCAGGAAACTCTCCTGCTGACTGGCTAGAGAAATTGATGCAGGTGGGGGAGGGGCCCAGGGTTTTGCCCCAGTATGGGGTGTCCCACCAGGCAGGTGGTCACTCACCTCTTGGTCCTCTATATGTAGTAGCAGGCTATGTTTCTGTCTCTTCCAGATTTCTACTGCTATTTATTCTTTCTGCCTGCCAGCACTGCCTATCCTTTTGCCTTCCCATGTATTGACCATTCAGCTCTTTCTTACACCAGTTACGTATTTTAGACAGGCAAAGTAATACAGCTTCACAGAATTAAACAAATGCAACATAAAAGAATGCAATACATCTTTGCATCATTATACACATATTCCACAGCATAAACAAATGTAACATATATTCAACTAATATCCCACAAAAAATCTATGTGTGTAATGGACATATATCCCCCTGAAACTGTAGATCAAACACTAAGAAACATAATAATCCTTCAAAAAAAGTTAAATTACCTGGTTGCATACATACTCCTATAATACCAAAACTTATGAAATTAATGTGGGAGGAGTCTGAGCTCCGGTGAGCCTAAACTACACAGTAAGATTCTAACTATTCATGTGGAATAGAAACTCAGAGACATATATGAGGGAAGAGAGGGTCAGGGAAGAATAGAGACTGGCACACAGAACTAGAGTAGATCAGCATAGGTGTGTGAACTTCATGTCCCCGTGCAGGACTGTTTCCTCCAGCACCTGCAATATTATCATTCTCTCCAGGACACTGGAGAAGGGTGTGAGGATAAACAGGTTGGAACTCCAGTGATGGTAAAGATATCGGGTGCTTAAAAGAAATCTCACACTGCCTCAGAACTGAGAGATAGATAGTTATTTATTTAGGGGGAAAACTCACAAAACCAGGATTCACTGCCCGCAGCACCCCAGCCTTGCTACCCTGACTCCTACTGCTGCCTCTCTGACAATCACACAACCACTATCTCTTCCCATGGTCCTTTCTTCATTTCCAGGCTCAACGATCACGCCCTATGTGGATACCAATACCCACCAAGGATCCTCACAACTACTGAGTTCCGAACATAAACATCGGAGGCCAAGTCGGACTTCAGATTCTGAACATGATATATATGGATCTAATGAGTCTGGATACAGTAGTGACAGTAAGCTGAGCTGGAAGCCGGGGATGGGACCTCTAGCTCACATAGATGGTGGTTCTTCACAGGTGAACCTCCTCCTGTATGGGGACCTGGGAAAGGCAATGTAAATAGACCAGAGGAGCCATGATAGAGTGCAAAGAATTACAGGCTAGAAATGTCCCTAGGCTCTGACACATGAAGAAACTGGAACCCATGGGAGTCAGCAGTGAGCCTAGCCCAAATGGCACCCAGAGTTCAGCTCAAAATATAAGTTGGTTCTGAAATTCCAGGGGTCATACAGGTCCTGAAGTTCCATGAAGATGGATTGCAAGGAGAGAGAAGGCTTCTGCCTCAGCTTCAGCTTGACTTCCCTTATTTCAGCTTACCAAGGCTACACCATTGCCTCTTCTGAGATCTCAAGCATCAAAGTAGCCACCACTCTCTAGTGCACAAGGTCTAGAGAAAGAGGTTACCTTGGCCTAGCTCACAGCATATAAAGACAGACACAGGGCTGGAATTTAGAATAATTGGACCTGAGAAATGATTTATTCCTTCTTCATCCTGCTGCTACTCTGTGAAGGCCCTGCCTACACCTAACCCTTGTCTTTCCCTTCTATTCCATTCTTCCCACCCCACATAAAGTCTTGAGAATGATGAATACAGAACCAAAAGCCATTGCCCGTAGTTGTCACCTTAGCTCATTTAATGCATGTTATAGAAAAGGATATTGCACAGACTGTGTCTCAGTTTCAGTATCTGAGCATTAACTCTGCTCACCCATGTTTTGCTGCCGACTCAGCATCATGCGCAAGTCTCTCATCTTCAGGCTACATGCAAGAAGGCCGGTGCACATGGGCTGAGTAAGACTCCACTGATATTGTATCAGATATTTTATGTTCATATCTCTCTCCCAAGAAAGGTTGCTCCTATGCTGCCACCAGTATCCTCCTTTCGTGTCTTTTCCACACTATTCCCTTCTTCCAAGTTGCTCCACTAAAACAATTCCACTCCATCACACACTTCCATGCTCATTTTCATTGCTTATCAAAGCTTTGTTTAAAAGACTCTCACCTTCCTCCCTTGAGTGCCACTTAGTAACAGTCAGCTGTTATTTGAAATATTTTCCTGAGCTCCCAAAAATCTCTGAATCACTCTGTCTGATGGACAATATATCCACCTTGAAGCTGTGGATCGAACACTAAGAAAAATCAAAAAGCTTCAAAAATATGACAGACTTGTCGTAGACATATTCCTATAATCCTAGAAAGTGTGAAATTAATGCAGGAAAATAGGAGCTCAAGGCAAGCCTGAACTACACAGTAAGAGCCTACCTGTCCCCGTGGGGTAGAAGCTCAGAGACCCATGGGAGGGAATTGAAACTCAGAGAAGAATGGAGACTCATACTTAGGACTAGAGTAGATCAGCATAGGCGTGTCATCTTAATGGTCCCAGTGCAGGATCATTTCCTGCAGCACCTGTAAGAGCATCATTCTCTCCAGAACACTGTGGAGAAGGGTATGTGGATAAGCAGGTAGGACCCCAGCCTTGCTACCCTGACTGCTACTGTTGCCTCTCTGACAATCACACAATCACTGTCCTTTCCCATGGCCATCATTTACAGGTGCAGTAATCCCGCCCTCTGTGGATCCCACTCCTTGCCAAGGTTCTTCACAAGGAATGAGCTCAGAGTATGGATTTTGGAGATCAATTCTGACATCAAATATTGAGCTTGATAAATGGAAATCTGAGGAATCTGGATTCAAAACCCAAGGTAAGCTGAGCTGGCAGCTGGCAATGGGACTTTTAGTGACATAGATTGTGGTTCTTCACATGTGAGCCTCTGTGTTTGGTTGTTTTTTACTCTTGGCCCTTTAAAATGTAGTTGTGTGTCATTGACTGTTTTGAGGGCCTGCCATCCACATCCCAAATAAATCACAGGGAGTCTTATTATTACTTGTAAATGCCTGACCTCAACTTGGCTTCTTCCTAGCCAGTTTCTCCTAAATTATCTCATCTACCTTTTGCCCTGGGATTTTGTCTTTCTCTGTTCTATTATACTTTCTTTACTTCTTACTCTATGGCTGACTATGTAGCTAGATGGCTGACCCCTGGTGTCCTCTTCTCCTTTATTCTAGTTCCTTCTTCTTTGCTCTTTTTCTCCTTCTATCTCTGCCTGCCAGCCCTGCCTGTTCTCTCTCCTGCCTTTCTATTGGCCTTTAAGCTCCTTATTAGACCAATCAAGGGTTTTAGACAGACAAAATAACACAGCTTCACAGAGTTCAACAAATGCAGCAAAAAAGGGTTCAACACATCTTTGCATCATTAAAATAAATGTTCCACAGCATAAAAAAATAACACATCTTAAAATAATATTCCACAACATTTCCCCCTTTTGTCTAAACAAAAATGAAATGTTTTAACTTTAACATATATTCAGTTGCTATGGGATAATGTTTTTGTACACTGTAAAGATTTGTCACTAATATTAGTTTAATAAAATACCGATTGGCCGGTAACCAGACTAGGTATAGGTAGGCCAACCAGACTAGGAGAATTCTGAGAAGAGCAAAGACAGAGATACAGTCATCAACCAGATGCAGAGGAAATAAGATGAGAATGGCTCACTGAGAAAAAGTACCAAGCCATGTGGCTAAACATAGATAAGAATTATGGGTTATTTTAAGTTGTAAGAGCTACTTAATAATAAGCCTGAACTAATAGACCAAACAGTTTGTAATTAATATAAGCCTCTGTGTGCTTCTGTGGGACTGAACAGTTACAGGACCAGGTGATATAGAAACTTTGATATACATTCAGTCCATTTGCATTTAGCAAATTCAGAGAAAACACTCCACCATCCATCCAATCTTAGTGATTCCAGAGCTTTATAATTAATTTACTTTCTGTCATAATTAAGGAAAACTGAAAATTACCTGACAACAGAGACATTGGCTGCCTGGGCAGTCACTCAAAGTTCCTCTGCAACACAGGGGCATCATCTTCAGCCTACAGACAGAAATAACTAGCAGACTTCTCAGTGAAATTTGAAAGCCTTAATTCACCCTTCACTCTTGCAATCCACATACTTAACACCTCTGTCTCCCTTTCTCTGTCATCAGGGTAATGAAGACAGTGACACCAAAGCAACACTGCCTCTCAGTGCTAGGAGATGCCACCTTTGAAATCTGAGCTACACTCAAAGAAAAGCATTCCTACTACTGCCAGCTTGCACAAAACTTGTAGAATCTAGGGCCTTAAAATATGACCCAGGCTTAAAGAACATCAACTGACTTAATCAGTCCGACCACTTCCCATTCAAAACAGAAAGAAAGGGAAGAAAAAAAATAAGAAGTACTTGAGGCATCTATAGACATACGCATGCAGTAACATCCGTGCAGTGCAGCAACCTTAGGAACAACAATAGCAAGTGTGAAGCCATGAGGACTAAAGAGTTGTTGCAACTGAACAGCCCATGGATTAGAGGACCCTGGCAGGCAGGGTGATGGGGAAGGGGGTTCTGTATTAGGTATTATCAACAGCGGAGACCAACTGAAGAGACAGTTTTCATTGATTCTAAGTACCAACAGGGTGTCTCATCTGAGACATAACATAATATCTAACAACAGCTTCATAGCAAATGCTCAATCCACATGGCATGCTTTGTAATGTATCAAGAGGAAAGGAAGGAAACTGAGTAAGGGACATGATGACTGATACTGTAGGCTCTGTGGGTCTCTGTCACACATGTACAGCTCTGCTGTCACAGTCTCAAAGACGAACAGATGACAGAACAACAAATAACCATGCTGTGCTCCAACTGTGCTCCATGCTGTTTGTGAACACTACCATTTGTTATATTTGATGTTCTGCTGTTGTTGCAGTGCCATGCTATTTCTTTCATTGTATTGATTGACATGCAGAGATGGGTTCTGCGGCATTTTAATATATATATATATATATCACCAGTCTGTGTTTTAATTTTCTCTTGCTGTCCACTCCTCTGCTCCTCCCTCTCTTCCTGGCCCCTTCCTCTCCCCAGATAGCCTCTCTCCTTTCATAACACATGGGTTCTATTACCCTTTCTTGTCCCCTCCCCTTCCATTCAGATTTCTTCCTTTCCTTCATGGTCAGTCCTCTTACACTAAACACTAAATTTTTAATTTCATGTACTTTTCCTAACATGAAATGGTCTTCTTCTGATTTTATCTAACTATTTGCACTCTTAACTATTATTTCTGCTATTTTCAGCTTACAAAAATAAGTGGCCAGCTGAGGTTGGCAAACATTGGCCTAATATAGCCAGGTAACTCTCTAACTCTCTCTGTTTCTGTCTCTATCTCTTTCTCCCTCTCCTCTCTCTCTCTCTCTCTCTCTGTGTGTTTTAATGGGGTTTGTTAACTACTGATCATAAAAATATTAAAGTTAACCCTATTAGGATCACTGGAGCAGGTAATTTCCTAAAGAAAATCAAATTTAAAAACAAAGGTTTTTCTCTTTCTCATATTTTAGAATAACTTTTTTCTTATAGCCTCACCCTGCTCTCTCAAATTCATGATCTCATTATTTAATTCTTATTTTCACACACACACATACATATATATATTCAAATAAATATCTAAATGCTGAGTCCATGTAGTATTTCTTGTATATATATATATATATATAATTATAAGACTTCTCCAGAGCACCTAATATTCATAACCATTAGGGAGATCATCCCTGGGAAACTGTGTGTGTATACATATATATGTATATATATATATATATATACAGTGATAAAGTCTGTAGACTCGCTTCCTGGTAAGGCCCAGGCTGGCCAACCTATAAAAGAGTTGAGCCTTGCACCAGTACTAGGGAGGGCTGAGGAGACATAGCATGACCACTGCCTGGCCTCTTCTAGAGGAGGAGTCTGAGGAGGAGTGCGAGGAGGAGTACTCACAACTGGCATCCCTGGCTCCCTTCAGTCCATATTCTCCTGCCTCTTCAAGAGACAAGCACATGGAACCACTGTGGACTGAAGATGACTTCTGGGGCCCTACAGGGCCTGTCGCTATTGAGGTGATTGACAGAGAGAGGAACCTGTACCGGTGAGTGAGCTCTGCCTGGCAAAGGCTGGCTTTACTAAGCACACTTTCCACAAAGGATCCCCCATAGATTGCACCTATATATTCTCTACTGTGTCTCCTCCTCCCCTCACCAACCAGGGAGGCAATGCCAGGACTGGATTAAGAAGTTTGGGCTGTTATGAAAATAGGAGTCTTTATCATAAAAATTTTTCTGATGTGCAAAACGGGAGAGCACAAGAATTCTGTGTCCAAATGCTCAGCTCCAGCAACCATTTTTTCCAAGTTTGTTTCAACTACTCACATTCCCCCTTTTTATCACTGTCACAGTAGTGTGAGTCCAGGACATCAGGTGACTTCACTCATAAATATTTCTCTATTTCTCCCCCATACTTAAGACAGGACCTTGTCTTCCATGACCAGCACACCATTACCACATAAAAATAACTGATGTGAGTCCTTCATTCCATCTAAATATCTGTGCTCAACTTTGCTTATTATCTTAATTGTTGGTTTTCTGCAGATTATTTTATTAATAATATAAACAGCACTAACCCCCTCATTATATTTCATTTCTCTTTCTCATAGGTATCCTTAAATATATTCTTCAGGAACATAAAGTCTAAAAACTGAAGATGGACCTCAGTGGTAGAGCCTTTGGCTAGTGTGCAAGGTCCTAGCTGGAGCCCCAAAACTTTGCTCTAGATCACTCAGTACTTGATTGTATTGTCCTTATCCATATATACAGATAAGGAAACAGATCTGTGCTCACTGACTTAGTTAGGGATCCACATACAGCTAGAAGTGGAACCAGAACTCAGAACCATCTGGCTCAAGTCTACTGAGTCCCCAGTCCTGCACTGGGTCTGCACCTAATGAAAGAGCAGAGCTGGTGTTCACTGGTGTCTGCTTCTCCCTCTTCTAGAGTTCAGTTCCCTGTGGCTGGTTCCTACCACTGTCCCAGCATAGGAATCCATTTTGTGATGACAAGGGCAGTGACCATCGAGATTGGATTCTGTACTTGGAGCCAACATCTGGACAAGACTCCCTTGCAGGACAATCACATGGTGGCTGGGCCTCTGTTTGACATCAAGGCTGAGCAGGGAGCTGTGGCTGCTGTGTACCTCCCTCACTTTGTGAATCTCCAAGGTAACCAAGGGAAGCATAAGGAGTTGGGTGGTGGTGATGGGAGGACCTGCCATGTCCTATAGCAGAGCACAGGGTGATGGTGATGAGGAAAGGTCTATGACTTCCTTAACAGGGCAGAGCAGACTGTGAAGGTGGACACTGAGTTGTTTTCTCATCCCCTCTTGTCTGATGTATCTTCTTTGAAGCACATGTCTCCCAGTCTTATGACTTTATTTCTGCTTTACCTGAAGGAGTCCCTGAGTGGAAAGTGATGTCTCAATAGCAATATTTGCTGGTGATTATTAAATGTTCTTTACACACCATGCCCCTCATTGGCCTAGCAGGGAACTTAGAATAAACTGAGAAATTTGAAGAGTTTGCTGCAAAGTAAGATTAAAGAAATTAACAAGGAACATTGTTACCCAGTGTCTGCCAACACTGTAATCCATTGAACAACTGCAGACAGGGAGAAAATGGTGCCACCAGACTCCATTTGAGAACTGGAGCAACAGAAGAGGGGTTTCCTAAGAAATCAGGGTGGGACTCATAAAGTGTTCCAAACTGAATGATCTCCAAAGATTCCTTCATTCCTTCAGAAGTTTTTCTTTTTATTTATTCTTCTCTCATATGGTGCATACATACCGCACCCACCCCTCTCTCTCTGCTCATCACAGTTCTCCTCCTCACCTCCTCTCTCCTCCAGATCCACTGCTCCTGTTTCCCTTCAGAAAAGAGCAGACTTCCAAAGTTATAATAAAAAACACAGCATAACAAGTTGCAATAAGACTAAGAACAAACCCTCATATCAAGGGTAGAAAAGGCAACCCTGCAGGAGGAAAATGGTCTTGAGAAAAGGAAAGAGTCAGAGACACTCCCACTATTAGGAGTCCCACAAGAACAACAAGCTAAACAAGCACAGCATGTGACCACAAAGATGTTTTAATAAATACAAAGTTCTCAGTGAGAGATCTCATAAGGAAACTATTACTATAGGCCTGTAATCCTAAAGCTTCTGGGACTGAGGCAGGGGAATTTAAAATTCAAGTGCAGCCTAGACTACACATCCAGATTCTGCCTACAAAAGGGAAAAAAAACACGAAAGCAAGAGAATCAGGTCTTGTATAAGTGACAAGTGAGGCCGATTCCCTCACCTGATTCATGGAGCACAACACTGGGCCCACCATAGGGACCAGGAGAATCCAGCTCACTGCAGATGGAGATGGTGTTTGTTCGTGGTGTTGAAGATGAGGAGTAGGTACAAGAGGAAGACCTGACAGTTGAAGAAGTCATAAAAACTGAAGAAGAAATATAGACGGTTCCAAATGACATGAGAACCATGAATAGAAAACAAGTGAAGCATCCCTCAAATTAAAAATATTTGCATTTAATGCCAAGCCCCAAAGAAGAAAACAGATGAAGATGAAGAAAGCAAGCAGGACTCAGTTGAAAAGAACTCACAAAACAAAGAAAAGCAATAGTTTCATTCATAAACTCATGAGGTCTTGCACTCCAGACCCTGACAAGGAGCACTGCTACCCAGATGGTGACTTCCCAGTGTGTCTAAGGAGGCCAGTCCAGCAGGTCCACACAGAGCTGCTAGTCTCCCCAACAACACTTCCCCAGTCACCACTCAAGCTCTTCCCTGAAGGTCACCTCCCTTCCTGTTTCTTACTTCCATTCAGATCAGAATACTACACCTTTGGAAAATTAAATATATGTGATTCTGTTAAAGTTTATAAAAGAACAATATGTACTGGAAGGACAGTCACAGGGACAGGTGGTGACACATACCTGTGATCCCAGAGTTCTGAAGACTAGGCAAGAGCAGGGTGACTTCTAGTAGGAGATATATAATGAATCTCTATATCCAAAAACCCAAAACTTACCAAGTCATCTTAGATGCCTCAGGACATTTCTTGTTTTAACAATGAAAGTCCAACTCCCTACATTCCCCTCAAGTCCTAGGAAGGTCATGACCAGTTTCCCTAGCAGGAAGGGAAGTTGGAGAGGTACATCTTCTGGGATTCTGTGAAAATCCACACAGTTCAAAACCTGGGTGCCAGGATCTGGTGCTGGGGCTAAAGCTGACTTGGGTAGAGCCAGGGTTTAAGGCCCAGAACTGTCACACAGAGGGCACTTTAGTTCTGAGTGGTTCCATGTGAAATTGTTGACTAGCATGTCGTTGATGGAAATCCTAAGCTGTAACACTCATGGGAGCAATTTCATTATCTCATTTTCTGGTGGTTGTTGATTCCAAAGCAATCACCTAAGAGAAATATGATGTGGAAGTCCTGTATATGTGTTGCTTTTATTGGTTAATGAGTAAAGAAGCTGCTTGGGTCTATGACAGGGCAGAATAGAGCTAGGCAGGAAAGCTAAACTGAATGCTGGGAGAAAAGAGGCAGAGTCAAGGAGATGCCATGTAGCCGCCAAAGGAGAAAGACACAAGCTGTCAGACAGATCCTTACTGGTAGTCCACAAGCCTCATGGTAAAATACAAAATAATAGAAATGGGTTAATTTAAGATGTANATGACAGGGCAGAATAGAGCTAGGCAGGAAAGCTAAACTGAATGCTGGGAGAAAAGAGGCAGAGTCAAGGAGATGCCATGTAGCCGCCAAAGGAGAAAGACACAAGCTGTCAGACAGATCCTTACTGGTAGTCCACAAGCCTCATGGTAAAATACAAAATAATAGAAATGGGTTAATTTAAGATGTAAGAGCTAGCCAATAAGAAGCTAGAGCTAGTAGGCCAAGCAGTGATTTAATTAATACAGTTTCTGTGTGATTATTTTGGGTGTGGGCAGGCAGGAAATGAACAAGCAGCCTCCATCTACAGAAATAGAAATGCTCTCGGATAAACGACACACACTGCAGCACTATTTGTCATGGTGCAAGTTAGAAGCAAACTCAGTGCTGAAGGGATGTGAAAATGGTAGGTGTAGAGTGGTCCCTCCATTAACAGGGATCACATCAAGTTGGCTGGTGAGATTCATTATCATGATCCTACCATTCTCAACTTGACACCCAAGCATATCACTTTAATTCGTAACTTTCCCCTTCATGTTCCAAAGTTTTAGTTTTGTCTCCTAAGTCAAAATGTAATCCACCTTCAAAGGTCTCCATAGTCCTTAATAATTCCAACAGTCTAAAGTCCAAAAGGTCTTCCTCTCAACAGTGACTCAAGGCATACTTAACTCTGAGCTCCTATAAGATAGAAAACAAATTATAACATACATTGGTACAGAATAGACATTGCCATGTCAAAATAGAAGAATCATGGCACGCCAAGGACTGATCAGAAGACCACAGCAAGACAAAACTCCATCAGCATAAACACCAAATCCTGTGTCTCCCTGTCCAGTTATGGAGATCATGATGTCATCCACTGTACTCCTAAGGACGCAGATAACTCCCTTCCAGTTCTACCACACACATATCCTCTCCTAGGGCCATTTCTCTATTCCTTCCCTAAACCATAGCATAAAAGAATGTGATTCTGGCATCTTCATTCCACCTTAGGTTACACTTTCAAAGATCCATAGGATGAGCTCTCATGATCCTTACAGGGTCTTTGATTCAGGCACATTTCCTGGCCTCAGCTGCTATCTGAAACTGTGAAGCATGATACAGTGACCCATCAATCTAGCATTTTTTCATGACTAAAATCTATAGGAATGGCTCTGCCAAGGTTTGTTGATAGCTTGAGATGTTCCCACCCTGGACCATAGCTGAATGGTGTGCTGACCATGGGGAACACCTCCTTGGGCACTTGCATTTGTGGAACAGGGAACACCATCACTTAAGGCTTTCTGCCTTTAAATGAATTTGGATCTTCAAATAATGAGCCTACAAAGAGTGAGACCTTTCCTATTGTCACTGTGCATTCCCTGCAGTGATGCTGATCTCTAAAAATTATAGGAGATTTTGTAGAATTATTATGGATATTTTTCTGTCTTGAGACTTCTTCTGCCAAGTTATTCCCTTATATTTAAATTCATCTTCCCTCATATTCAGGACATTAACCCAATAAATCGCATGAATGGATCCTTTTGCAGTTCCCAATAGAAACCTTGCTACTCTCTGCAACAGTGAACTGGCCTCCACTGTCTCTCTCAGCATTCTTGTCTTCCTGCTTCCACCCAAATATCCCCATAAACTCTGCCCTCAGCATGGAAGGGCTTTCCTAGTACTAGTTACAAAACTCTTCCACAATCTAGCCACAAAACAGTTCCAAAGGCTTAAGAACCATGTGATTCTGTTTATTATGTCAAAACCCTGAGTCCTAATACCAATTTTCTGTCCAGGTTACTTTACTTGTAGCTCAACAAAATACTTGACCAAAGGAACTTAAAAAAAAGATTTATTTTCCTCACAGTTCAAAAGAACAGTTCATCATGACATGGAATTCTGAGAACATGGAGCATGTGACACCTGGTAACCTGTGTCAATAGAATGAGAAAGAACAGTGAAAGTTTATGCTCATGTGACCTTCTCCATTTTACACAGTCCTGAGTCCTAGTTTGTAGAATGATGCTACACACACAGTGGATAGGTCTTCCCTACTCAATCAGTCCAATCAAGATTGATCATGCCCTGAGGCCTAAGAATTCTATATTTTAAATCAACATTTGGCATTAATTAGTAAAGGGATCCATCCAGCCTGTATTCAATGAACAAAGATACCTTTAGGTCTCTTTCATAGCAGAAAAACTCTATCCTGCAGATAAAAATTTATGAGAAACTGCCAATCCCAAGACCCTGAATCTGGTGATGGCAGCACCTCAAAGAACCTGCTGATTGTCAGGTTTCTGACAGTTGCCTCTGAGGCTGTGTAAGAACATCTGTGTACAGCATCTGTGGATGAGACCATCAAGAACCTCCACTCCACTGTGATTGCTCACAGCAGCTATCCAAGGCCAAAAATAAACTGCCTCCAATGAGGGGCAGTCTGCATGAGTCACCTCTGGCAGCAGCTCACCTTTACCTCTCTGCCATAGTAAATTGATAATGAGGAAACAGTTCTGCTGTATTATAACTGGAAGTTAATTAATAAAATTTAAATTTTGGTTGTAACTTTTTTCTTATAAACATCAAACTAAATACAAACTAAATAGAAATCATAACCAAAGCAACTTATAGAAGAAAAACTTTATTGGGGCTTATAGCTCCAGAGGGTGAGATCATGACCATCATGGCAGGGAGCATGGCAGCAGCAGGCAGGCTTGGTGCTGAAGCAGTAGCTAAGAGCTTACATCCTTATTGTCAATGAGGAGAGAGAAAGGAAATTGGAAAAAGTATAAGCTTTTGAAACTTCTAAGCCCACCCCAGTGACACTCCTCCTCCAGCAAGGCCACACCTCCTACTCCTTCCCAAACAGTTCCACCAACTATGGTGGCCATTGTCATTCAAACCACCACAGTCATTCTAAGTCTTCTGATGCTAATTTTCCAGATAAATATGGCTCAATGGAAACACTAAATGTCCATCTTTGAATTTGTTCTTTCACAGAGGGTCAGGTGGACATCTCCTGGTTCCGTGTGGCCCACTTTCAAGAATATGGGATGGTCCTAGAAACTCCAGCCAGGGTGGAGCAGTGCTACACAATCTTGGAAAACCCAAGCTTCTCCCCAGTGGGAGTTCTACTGAGGATCTACCTTACCATCAGGAGCCTCATCCCCATCACTCCCATCACATTGATCTACTATCACCTCAATGTCGAGGAAGTCACCCTTCATCTCTACCTGGTCCCCAATGATTACACCATTCGGAAGGTGACACTGATGTCCACAAAAGAGGGGCCAGGGTGGGATGGCAAAAAACTTGAGATGCAGCAAATGAGCCCCTTGGAGAGATTCTCAACTTGGAGTGTAATATGAGGGCCTGCTTGTTGGGGTTTCTGTCCTGCCCAGTTCCCACAGCCGTTTAGGTCCCAAAGAAATCACACAGAGAGTCTGTGTTAGTTATAAACTGGCCCATTACCTCAGGCTTCGTGTTAGCTCTTATAACTTATATTAGCCCATTATTCTAGTATATGTTAGCCACATGG
>LOJH01043860.1:0-11499 GCA_001685095.1 Ellobius talpinus | reverse complement strand
TATCTATCTATCTATCTATCTATCTATCTATCTATCTATCATCTATATATCTACCTACCTTCTGTCTGTCTATGTATCTATTATCTATCTCTGCCCACCTCCAGGTCTAGAGCTTTTTAATTGACATGTTCACATATGTAATACTATAATTGCAGTAATTTCAAATAACAGTAAAACTGGAAAACAATTTTATATTAATGACTGTGAAGTATTAGCATATTAGTCATCTATTTTATCTATGACCATCTATACTATTCATATGATCTACCTATAGTTATATGTCAGTTATATATATATTTTTTAAAACACACATTTAGGTTAGGGGCATACTTTTTGAGTACATGTGAAGCCCCGAGTCCAATCACCATGAGTATCAAAGGAAAATGGAGCAGTTGACATGCCAAGGTTGGTTGGGAAAATCTCAGATGGCCCCACTTCTAGGTGAAGAATTACAAGTAATTAATGTCTTGTAGTAGGAGGAGAGTAAGTCTTCCCCAGAGATGAACCTGCTGATGGGTTATACAATATCAAATATTCAGATCTAAAAACATACATCTGGGCAACACTAAACTATCTGGTTTAAACTTGCAAGTTGCATTTATATACTAATTTGTGTGTGTGTGTGTAACAATAATAATTCAAGAAAAAGAGGCTATCAATTTGTTGGGGAGTGATGGGCGATGTGGGAGGATTTGGAGGGAGGAGAGAGGGGGAAATGACATAGATACAGTTTACATATATAAATTTAAAATTAGTTAAAATTAAGAAATTAAGAAAGGAAAAGGTGCACACATTGCAGTTGACCTGGCTGGAGCAATCTAAAGGAGAAAATAGCTTCTGCACCACAATGCACATGGCTTTGTCTCTTTCTGATGCTTACCTACAGTAAATCAAAAATAAAACACACAACTGTGTTCACTCTCACAGCTCCTTCTCCCCCCCCCTTCTCAGAAGCCAGTCCCTCAGGGGCTCTGAAGGCACTGGGCTGGAAGTCATTTCCTGTCTGAGAACAATGCTAGAAAGCTTTCTGCATGCAGAGCCAGGCAGACTCATTTTCAGAGAGACCAAGCAAACTCGCTTCAGCTGGTCTCCTTCTGCTACTCACAAACAAGCTTGGTTTTATTTTTGAATTACTTGAAAGCATGCTTTCACATTAGTAATAAGAGAAAAACCTTTTACTGAATGCCTGAATGTATTAGAAAGTATCTATTTTTTTCATTTTTTGAAAATAGATTTTTTTCTCACATAGTATATTCTGATTATGGTTTCCCCTCCCTCCACTCCTCCCAGTTCCTCCCCACCTCTCCTTGCATCTCGATCCACTCCCTACTCTCATTAGAAAACAGTTTTCTAAGGGATGATAATAAATAATACAAAGCACATTGGAGTCGGACAAGACAAACATAAGGAAAAGAGCCCAAGAGTCGGCACTGTTAGGTCTCAAATCTGGGACAAATGGCTGAGGTGCCTATGTAACTTATCAAAGCAGGCCTCCCATCATCCCTCAGTCCTACCTGTTCCAGGGTATGGCTGGCATACCCTGCCCACATTCAAGTTTCCCATTAAAATACTAAACTGAAAGCCATCATATATATGCAGAGGATCTGGTGCTGACCCATGTAGGCCCTGTGATTTTTGCTTTAGTCTCTGTGAGTTTGTATAAGCTTTGCTCAGTTGATTTAGAGGGCCTTGTTTTCCTGTTGTCCTCCATCCTCTTTGGTTCTTATACTCTTTTTTAAAATTCATCATTTTAAAATTTATTTTACATTCCAAACACAGTTCCCTCTCCTTCCTCTTCTTCTACTCCCTCCCCTGCCTCCCCTCCACCCCTCTCTGTTTCTATTCAGATGGGAATCAACAAAGCATGACTCATCAAGCTGAGGCAGGACCAAGCTCTTCCTCCCTGCACCAAGGCGGAATAAAGCATCCCACCATAGGGAATAGGCTCCAAAGAGCCAGACCATGCCTCAGGGACAGCTACTGGTCCCACTGCCAGGGGCCACACAAAAGATACACAACTGTCACCCAGATGCAGAGGGCCCAGATAGGTCCCATGCTGGCTCCCCAGCTGTTGGTCCAGAGTCCATGAGCTCCCACAAGCTCAGGTCAGCTGTCTCTGTGTGTTTCCCCGTCATGATATTGATCCCCCCCTTTCCCTGGGAAGAGGAAATGGATGGAGGTCCTAAGTAAACTGGGAGTGGGGGGAGTTGTCAGTTTGTGGAGAACAATCTATAGTCTTGGCAACAAGTAACTATTATTATTTATTAATTATTATTAATTTTTTTGAGACAGGGTTTCTCTATATAGCCTTGATTGTCCTAGAACTCACTCTGAATATCAGGCTGACCACAAACTCCTAGAGCTCTGCCTGCCTCTGCCTCCCAAGTGCTGGGATTAAAGGCATGTGCTACCATCCCAGGAGGTAGATTTTTAACCCTTTATTTACACCATATAAGATGAAAACATACCTCAAATAATTAAAAGGACAACAAAAGCATCTCACCCCAAGTGTTCCCATCTTCCCTTTGTTCTGCCACCTGGAATTCTTTCTGTTTCTTCCTTTATTTCTTTGTTCCAAAGATCTTCCTTATCTTGAATTCTTAAGAAACAGATCTGGAGATTAAGATGCTTGTGAAAAAAGGGACACTCTCAAGGAAAAAAAAAGGATGTACAGAAGGCAGCTAGTGCACCCAGGAGGCTGAGCAAGGGGTGAGCAGGTACCGGCATCAGTCCACGCATTCTGGATGAATACAAACTCAACTTGCCTGAAGGTCCAGGTTGCTGGTTCATCTGGCCTTGTCAGTTGTGCTTGGCTCCTAGCTGGGAGCTTTAGCAGTCAGTGCTCATGGCAGTTTAGGAGTAGGTTGGCCAGCTCGGAACATTACCACTGCCCATCTCTTGTCTCATTTTCTTCCTGGCACTCTTTGTCCCAGTCTGGTACAGCCTTGCCACACTTGGTGAAATAGAGTATAGTTCCTAAGATGCTGTTGGTCTTGGGGTGATAACTTGGATTTAGTTCGTCCTCTTACCATTCTCTTTATTTATGATCCCACTGCACTGAGCTCGTACTTCTGCTCATCTTAATGGCTTACATGGTTGAATGGCCTATCTTGACAATGCCTGCAGTTTCTGAGCTCTTAACACTATACCCTCATCTTGCAGTGGTTGCTGTATTTCCTCATTTTTATTTAAATCCCTTTGAGTTTCAAGGGAGGTAACCAAACGTCAAATATATTTTTTCCTGCTCCTTAATTCTACCTCTTTGTGACAGTCATGGCAAATTGCCTTTGCTGTTATAAAAACTCCTTATTTTATTTTATTTATCTAAAAAGATTTTCTGTTGTTGTTGTTGGTAGTGGTGGTGGTGGTGGTGGTGTGTGTGTGCGTGTGTGTGTGTGTGTGAGAGACATGTGTGTGTGTTCCTATAGAGGCCACAAGAGGATATCGAATCTCCTGAAACTGGAGTTATACATGTGAGTTCTGGGAACCAAAATGGGTTCTCTGAAAGAGTAGCAAGCATCCTTAATTGCTGAACCATCTCTACAGCTCCTTGCAACTTCTTGCTCTACCAGTTGAATCAATGTCATGTGTGCTGGGTGACAGGATGCCCCCTGGAGTTTACAGTTTACTGAACCTTTATCTTGTTATCTGGAAGAAGAGTTTCCTTCTGGGACCAAGCACTTAAACTGCTCTGCCATTGCAGGGCTGTAAAGCAGAATTCTTCAGGTGCATGACTGGGAATGATGGGGGAATGGGGCTCCTTGCATATCTGCTATGGTTCCTGCCCCATGAGTGCTATTGGCAACATAGCACTATGTGGTGGAGGCTGGTTAGATGTAAGTGTGAAGCTGAAGAACCATGCTTCTTTCCCTCAGATAGACCCTCCAAACAGACCCTGCAGCTTGCTACACCTTCGAGGTGTTCTTCTAAAGCTGTTTGGTTGCAAGTTGGGGTAGTGAGGTACATGGCAGGGCAGTGTCCCTTCCTGTACATATAGCTTGAATCTTTGAACCTTCTTGAGCCTGATCTTAGATGAACCCCTCTCATTTTGTGATGAATTTATACTGTGCCTGCCTGACCTTGTGACTTTAAGGGTGCCCATGTACATGTGAAAGGTGCTGATGGGGAATTTTGATGGCTGGATATGGCAGATGTTCACATTTCCCAACGCTCAAGTCATGCCAGTAGTTTTTGCTCAAATGTTGGGAATGTTCTCCTGTTTATGATATGGTCATGCTCCCGAGCTCTTGGGGTACTGCTATGACTTTTTATTGAGATAGACCAGAGGGAGACTCCAAATGGTGACCCTCCCTACTACAGACAATTTGAGTATCATAAGATCTACTGGGCTGTGTGAACTAAGCTTCAGGGATCCTTACGCCTCAGTTTGGAACTATTAAAACCCTTTTTGGATCTTACACCAGAACCAATAAGCTTCTGTGTCACTGGATAGAGGGCTCTGAAACCCTAAACACCTGAAACACCCCAAAGGCCCCACTATCTTCTGTGCTTCTTTGATAGAACTGGGAATCAAAAACTTGGATAACTGGTCTTTAGCTGTTACGGAATGGCTCCAGCATACCCATGCCACTAGACTCCCAAATACTTCAGCAGGAGTTAAAAGTTCTTGGCTTTTTGTTGAGATCTATGTTTGGTTTATCTCAGTCTCTACAAAATGTGTTTGCTTATCAAATCATCCAGAACTGAAGCATGATTAATTAAAACTCAGAGACAGAAATTGGAGTTCAACCTGAAGGTCAGAACTGCAAAACAGCCAGTCACTGGCTCTTACCTCGACGTCAGTCCAAAATGGTGATCCTGCCTCAAGGAATCTCAGAATGAGACTGAACCTGAGATCTTTCCTATAATCCTTTCTAGTTCTGGGATTAAGGGCATGTATCACCACTACCTGGTTTCTATGGCAAACTAGTGTGGCTATGGGATTAAAGGTGTGTGTCTTTGCTACCTGGTCTGTAAGGCTGGCCATTGTGGCTGTTACTTTCTGATACATAGGCAAGCTCTATTTATTAAAATACAAATGAAATGCCACTACACAGAACCTTAAGGTTTCTTTCTCCTCATTACAATGATGTAACTGTGGGGCTAAAGGACCAGTGTGAGTTCTGTGGCTTATGTTTTTGGCTGATCTATCCCACACAGACTTTGTGAGTGAAATGCCACCCCGTCCCATCATTTGAGGAACCATTTCTCTGTCTGGAGAGAGGGTTAGCTGAGAAGAGTTTGGGATGAAGCAATAGCTTGGTTTTGGAAGTAATGGAGAACAGAAACCAGTAGACGCTACACACTGTCAATTTAAAGTTACGACATCTGAAAACAAAAGGTGGGCTCATGGGCATAGAGAGCTGAAGAAGAGTCAGGATGCTTGGATCTCTAATTGACACACTGCCCTGGAAAGCTGAGAGTGGTAGGTATGCCTTGGAGAGAAGAAAAAGGGGGAGAACTGGTCCTCTGGAAACTCAGAAGTTAGTGGTTAGATCTGTGGAGGTTTCAGTTAGTCATGGCCCCAGTTTCACGCCACAGAAATACTACAGATTGGGAATCTTCGTCTGAGGGAAACCATTCTCTATGTCACAGCACCTTTTGCTTGCCTCAGCTTGGCTCCTGCTTTTTTGTGATCGCCATTGAAAGAATTCTGAAGAGACACAGAGAGCAAAGAGCAGAAGATAGGTAAAGCAGGTGTCTTCAAGAGAATCGAGTGATCTGTGGCCAAAGCAGCCACTGTAGAGAACACTCTCAAGGGTGACAGTGGGCAATGGCTGAGGGGACCCTTGTGCCAAGCTACATGTAGGAAGCCTTTGCATTATTTGTAAAGATGGTGGAATACTCAGCTTACTGGAGGAAGATTTTCCTATTCAGGTGATTGATGGGCCTGTTGAGGTTGACTCTTAGAAGAACATAGAGTGGCAGATGGTTGCTCTACACCAAACAGCTTCTTTCTCTTCTGTTATCTTATAGGTTTCCTGGAACCGGCTTTAGGTGGCTATCCATTAAATGACCTTCTGTCCAGTCTAATCTGTCACAGCTGCTTTCAGGGCCGTAGACACGACTTATGTTCCATTCCTCTGGCCAGTAATTAGAGATCTGCAGTTTCCAGTGCTTACTCTTAAAAGCCTTTGGTTATAGGAGATGAGGCCATTCTGTGTATCTTTCAAACCTCCCAATGTGTAGCTGTTTAATGCTGCCAGAGCTCTGGAAGTGAGACTGCTAACAAGCTTGTCACAACAGGAAAAGGTGCGGAACAATAGTGTCTCTTGTCTACCCTCCCAAAACAAAACCAAACCAAACACCCAATTCACAAATATGCTGTACGTTACTGAATTATTTCTTCAGCCAGGGTTAGTGCCTGCATTTTCTCTTTTCCTAAAATGCAGTCAGAAAGTGCCATCTGGCTAATCAGATTTTAGAGCCATTATTGTCATTTTCTCATTAAAAAAGTCATCTCCTCCTGGGTTTGATTAGTTGCTGTCTAGATACCTTGCAGAACATAGAAACACGGTCACATTTCTTTTGCAGCCTCCAATCTCTGGGCCCAGATGATTGCACAGTCTAATTGCAGGTCTCCTCTGTTGAAGACAGACTCTTGGTTCACTGTAACATTTACATTTAAAACAAATGTCCCAGTTTCATGTAGATGCCTGAGTTTCTTTCAGAGGAAGAGCAGGAAACATGGACTTGCATTCAGGAAGTTTCTTGAGGCGGCAACCCTGGAGTAAGTGGTAGGGGGTGTGGAGGAGTGTGGGAGAAGGAAGGAAAAGGTAAGGCGTGGGTGCATGCATTGCTGCCATAGGCAACTGGGCTCTGAGCTGGGACCACTGGGGGCAGTCTGAGAACTGTCCATATGCCTTTCAGAATCTATGCCACCAGGGAAAAGGGAGAGGCATTTGTGGTCTTCCTCTCCAGTGTTAGTCAGTGTTGCTCCAAGAGACTAAATTTTCCTAAGTCTCAGGGCTAAACCCATGTACATACTCAGTGGGTTTCTGTGACAGCAGCCTTCTGGGGAGATGGAAAAAAATCCAGGACAGAAAGCAGTGACACACCGCACGAGCTCTTCCTGAGTTTCTAATTGTCCAAGATGATTTTGTGTTCACATGAAACTGTTCGTTGAAGTTGTGGCTGGAACATGACATGGGATGTAGAGGATGGGTGGTGTGTGAGGTGGGACTAACAGGTGTGAAGCTGTGGTGAACAGCGAGAGAAAGAGAGTGAGAGCGAGAGCGCGAGAGAGAGACAGAGACAGAGAGAAAGAGGAGGAAGGGAGGGAGGGAGGGAGGGAGGTAGGGAAAGGGCAGAGAGGGGAGGGAAGGGAGGAAGAAAGAAAGAGAAGGAGTTAATATGAAACCCTTATGATTTCCTATTCTAACTCCTCCAGCCTCACTCTGGACATGCTAATTCCTGTAGCCTTATAGCACCAATGCAGACAAGCTTTTCTAACCACATCATGCCCTTTCATACTGATAATGGAAAATGTGGGTTGTCTTTGAGTTTGAGTGAGGCCTTTTGCCTTAGGTAGGCTTATTTTGGGCGACCACGATCTTGGAAAACTTGATGGACACCAAAGCCACCCCAAATCCAAGTGGTTTGGGGGTTCTTACCTTGTAAATTCAAAGAATGAAATTCATGGACCAAGGAGGATGAGTTTTAGGAGAAATTTACTGTAGACTCATTGGTAGGAGTTTAGGAGAGGGGTCTGGGTCAGAGCTCCTGTACAGTGAAAACAGGCCCCAGGAAATAGGGCACTATCAAGACAATAGTCTTGTGCCTTTTGAAAGAAGTTAAGGCTGAAACTGGGGCATGACCAAATGGGGATTGGGATGAGCTGGTCAGCCACAAGATGTCCAGTTGCCTCTGTCTTGGCATGTCCTCATGTGTAGCTTGCAGGCAAGGGTAAGCGATCACAGGAACCAGAACTCTTTTCTAGCATTTCTAGCCTCCAGTAAAGATTTTCTTGGAATCAAACTGCCGCTTTAGGACCCTTATCCTTCCTGTCCAGCTTCTACCCTTGTTCTCCTCAGGAGAACCTAAGTTTTGCTTTACTGTGTGGTGGTGTCTTTTATTGAAAGCTTGACACTTATTTTCTGCAGTTCAGTCTTTTATTTGACCTCAGATGGAACACTTTGTTGGAAGCTTCCATGAGCCTTGATTCCTTCATAGCTGTTGTAACTTATATCATTGCTTCACTGAAGTTCTTATTTCAGCATCTATAACTCCAATACCGAAGCTTGTTTGCTACCCAGCCTGGCCAGCCTCTGGGAGGGATTGTATCTTTTTGTTTCACATTCTAAGTGGCTAAGGTATAATCTTGGTTATATAGTGAGTGTCCTATGAACTATTATGCATCACATGAAAGATTACATTTTGATATTGTCAGCTGACAGTTAAATTAAATATTTCCAAAATTAGAAACCAGTCTAATATAAGCATGTTCAAAACAATCGAATGGAAATATTTTTAAAATGTACCAGGTATCTAAATAGGCCTCTGATGAACAGAATCACCAAAACAAAAACAATATAATCAAAGGAAAATCCAGCAATAATCCAGTATAACAGACCCATGCTCCTAAGTTTTAAAGACAAATGTATGAAATGGTAAATAATGGATGAAAGAGAGGCAGCCACTCAGAAAACTAGAATGGTACATAGTATGGGTGATTATGGACATAAATAGAAAATACATTTGCTGTGGTAACTGGAAGGGTCTTTTGTGGATAGAAGGATAAGGAGGTTGGATTTCAGTAGTTAGTATAGTGGTTTGCCATAGTGACTGGTTCCAAACCCTGGTCACATCCTGTTCAGTTTTTGCTTAATAATAGGCAAATTTTAGTTATGTCATCTACAAGGTGGAGTTAGCAATTATACTCAGTCCATGTGGTTATTGGGAGGGTCAAGTTAATTACTAATTATATCGGGGTTAGAACAGTGCCTGGCATAGCACTTAGGTTTCCTGTGACATATGTTACCTTATCTAAAGGAAAGGTGGTCTGGAGCAGAGAGGTGTGGTATGTTTAGATGGCAGTGGAGGACTGATTTATGTGTAGCAGATTTTGTATGGGAAATGAGAGATAAAACTGCAAAGCTGTTTGGATTCTTAATGTGGACCCAAAAGGTCAGAAGGAGCAATAATGGGACTCTGTGCCTGGTTTTTCTGAGTGTTTGTTGTTTAGTGATTATTCTAGTATAATTATCAGAACTTCTATCTTAGCATCCTGTTTAGACTAAAGATATGGACAATAGAGATATCTGAGCAGGATTCCTGGGGACCTGAAGAGATGCTCCAGCATTAGAGTGTGTGTAAGATGCTTTGGGGAAGGAGTGCTTTACAGGTTGGGAGGAAGCTTGCAATCCAAAGAATGTAGATAATCCGACAGAATCCATTTTATGACTTGGCAGATTGAAATATGCCCTCATTATAATTCAAAATGTCAAAGTAAACAAGCGAATTTGATTTGTGAAACAAAATGTCAGCACTAAAAGGTTAGAACTCATTGTCACTAAAGTACACAGCTCCTGTGTTTGGGATGTGCATTGTGTTATATGCAAAAGACAATCATGAAGTGTTTTTAGACATGGGTTGAGAGCTCTGCTCCTCAGCACTCCAGCTGTGACAGTGACAACACCTGCAGTGTCTGAGTACCTTCTGTACTTTGCCATTATCATCTGATGCACAGTATAGCACAGAGGGGAACTCCAGCATGGATGCTTGTGCTATGAAATAGAGATCTCAACGCCTTAGAGACGTGATATATGAAATCATTAACTACGCTCAGAAAAGCAATCCTGTAGCCCCTATGTTGAGGGGACCTGAGTCCACTCCCTGAAATGTGGGAGACAGGCTTGTGACAAACTTTATTATTGATTCTTTGTTTAACAATAATCAGAATTCATGCAAAGCTGAGCACCACAGCAAGAATCAGGTTGGGAGAGCTATGGGGCCACGAGGATCTGAAATGGACTGAGTGGGGTCTTTGAATCTCCAGA
Source organism: Ellobius talpinus (assembly GCA_001685095.1). Lineage (NCBI taxonomy): Eukaryota > Metazoa > Chordata > Mammalia > Rodentia > Cricetidae > Ellobius > Ellobius talpinus. Next base: position 1,501 of record LOJH01043860.1, on the reverse strand, counting down.
TGTGCTAACATTTTCAAGTCACATGCGCAACTCTCGGATGTGTACGGTTGTCTCTGATGTTATTCTTCACTTCCCCATCTGCTTTCCCGTTTACTAGTTTTTGGCATGTCCACCCAGTCTGGAACCACATCTCAAATGGTGACTTAAGTCCGTGGTGGTTTGCGGTATGTCTTAAACACAGTCATAAAACAAGTGTGTATCTTGTGGAAGTCCTGCATGCGAGCTTCTGTTTGTTTTTGGTCTGTGGTTTTAGGCCTCCAGTGGGGCCTGCTTTCCTTCCAGGTGTTAGGACCAGAGTGATCCCATCTTACCCTGTTCCAGACAGACTCTGCTTCAGCCCAGGGCTTTGGAGTTTTGAACTTCATTTGTTTACTGTGGTGCTTCTCTTTCATTTCTAGTTTATGATATTATGTTTTGATTTTTAAGAAATTTCCTCTTTTCCATTTCATCTCTGATTTTGAGGTCCTTGGGACATTTGATTGAGCACATCTGTACTTCACTGTATCTGGAAGCCTCTCCCGAAAATGATTTTGAGAATTCTTTATACTGATATCCGCAGTGGCTGCACCAGTTTGCATCCCACCAACAGTGAATGAGGGTTCCTTTCTCCCTGCACTCCCTCTAGAATTTGTTGCCATCTTTTCTATTGATCTTTGCCATTATGACTGGGCTAAGATGAAATCTCAGTTATTTTGATTTGCATTTTTCTAATTGCTAGGGATGATGAACAGTTTTAAAAGATATTTCTTAGCCATTTTCTCTCCTTTTGAGAAGAAGCAATGCCCTAGACCCATTTGTGTGTGTACTTAATTTTTGAACTTTTATATATTTTTGATATTAAACTTCTGTCAGATGTATAGCCGGCAAAAGTTCTCTCCTATTATATTGGCTTCTTTTTCATTCAGTTGATTGTTTCTTTAGCTATGCAGAAATTTCTCAATTTCATGAGGTCCCACATGTCAATCATTGACTTTAATTCTTGAGAATTAATAATTTAGTCTTTCCTTACATCTATATCATGTAGGGTACCACCTATGTTTTCTTCTAGCAGTTTTATTGTTTCAGATTTCAAGTTGGTTGCCTAGTGACAAACAATCAGCCATGAAACTAAACATGCAAGTAGAATTATATGTACTGAACAGGTTGTATTTGGGAATATATGTCTATATGTATACATATATGCATCCAATAGCAATTAGTTAAAAATGAACAATAAATTTGAAGGAGAGTGGGTAAGGCTATATGGGAGGATTTGGAGGGAGAAATGGGAAGAGGAAAATGTTTTAATCAAATTAAAATCTCAAAAATAGAAAAATAATGGTTTTGAAAATTTTGAAAAATGGTTTGAATAGATATTTCTGTTCTCAGCCAAGTATAGAAGAGAGATTTATCATTTATGTGATGATTTGAGATGTTGCTGTTCTTACATCATTTTAGAAAAACAAATTGCTCAAGAATGTACTTTTTTTCCATTTTCTATATTATTAATAAAAATTTCCAC
>LOJH01043859.1:0-13911 GCA_001685095.1 Ellobius talpinus | reverse complement strand
AGGCATACATGCAGACAGAATATTGTATGCATAATAAATAAATATTTTAAAAAAGTAAAATATGAGAAAGAGCTCAAAGATAAGAAGAGGAAGTAGAAATGAGTGGGAAATTAGACTGGTGAACATAAAAGAAATGCTAGCACATAACAGAGTACACACAGAAAAAGAATACTCACAAAATTTATCAAGCAAAGTCTGGGCAATGCAGGAGAGTTCACCCTGGTGGTGAGGTCAAGGGAGGGCTGGCAGACTGACCAACCCTGCAACTATCCAGGCCAAGAATCAGGTTATGAGTTGGCTCACCCCAACATCCACTTCATCTGTGATCTGCTGGAGCATGTGAACGGACCATTCCTTCACACCCAAAGCTGCAGGATCTCCATGATACAGGGTAACAATAGCATAATCAGGAGTTCAGTGAGGGCCCAGCATTGATAATGTAGCAGAAACCAGAGGCCTCGAACCAGACCCATGATTCTTGTAATGAACACTTGCAAGTAAAGATACATAAATAACTGGATTTGCTTCATGACTCACTGTGTCACACTAGAGCTGTCATGATGAGATCTTTTTCTTCTTTTTTCTCTCAAATTTTATTTTACTTTGTTTTGGAGGGGAAGGTTGCAAGGGCAGAGGGCAGATACAAAGGGATGGGGGAAATGAATGGGATGGAGATGCATGGTGTGAAAGACAATAAATAAAAAAAGTTGAAAACAAAATAGCAATAAAAGTGAGTGAAATAAACATGTTTTAACATAAACAAATATTCTTTTTCTGACTTGGATAAGTTCGCCTGACTCTGAGTTGTCTTTTGGAGGACACTCTGCTGGTGGAGAACAGCTGTGTGGGTCTCAAGAGTTCCATCAAGAATTGTTTGCATGTTCTGTCTCCTTGGGAGTTCAAACAGGTCAGGTTACAACGGTTTGCATGCTCAGTGCATCCTTTATGATTTCCATGTTGAGTTAATTCCTGTCAGGCCTTTCATCAGAGTTTCCCAGTCCTTGGCATGGGTTCCCCATAAGCACAGTATTCATCCTACCAAAGAGTATGTTCAGAGTGTGCAGGGTGACAGCTCTTTCCATTCACAGGACTCAAAGTCCAAGACTCTAAAGAGGGCCATGTCTAATGTTCGTATTTACCTTTGCAGCTGAATATGCTCAGCTTACCAAGACTCTGTCTCTCCACCAGCATCCTTCAATTTTTCTTTGAGTATATTTTTGTCTACTGAGTTTCTTCAGGTCAGCTCCTGCAGAGTTCCTGTGGTTCTCAGGATGGTTGCTTGTCTAGTCAGTTGTGGTGGCTGGGTGGGTGAACTTTGGCATTTGGCTTTTTACTCTATCTACAGGGTAGATACAGAGTGTAGAGCTTTTCTCAGACTTGGCTCTGTCTCTTCTTCTCTAATAGAGTGTGTGACACAACCCTTCCTGCTTCCTACTTAACATTTACTTCTGATTGTGACTCTTGTCAAAAATGCATCTTAGGCTATGTTTGCCTCTGGAGATTTTCCTTTTCTTGCTTTGTTGACTGGGCACATGTGGAAGAGGATTTTCCCCTCATCACTTTGTTCAGGCATCCACATTGCTGTCTTTTGTCTTCCTTGTAAACCTGCCATTCAGTATTTCTGGAATTTATCTAATCTTTCATTCTTTGCTATTTTTAAAGAGCCATTCCTCATCTTCTGATGTTCCATACCTTTTTCTGCATTCACAAATCAGACGTTTTCTTTCAGATTTATTAGGCCATAGGTGAGTGCTGTTTGTCAGCTCTTTGTCATTCATCTAATTGCTTTTTTCATGAAGGTGCAATTATTATTCAATAAGGAAAATAGTCTCTTAAAGAAAAACCACTAGGATAATTATATACCCAGATGTTAAAAAAGGATGTTAAATCTTTCCCTCAAACATGGAATCAAATATTAACCTCAATGCAGAAGAGACATTTTATAGATGAGTTGAAATTAAATGATAAGAGATCAGTCTTCATGGTGTTGGTTTTAAATTAAATGATAAGAGATCAGTCTTCATGGTGTTGGTTTTTGCAATATTGTTATGAAAGAAAACAAAATCACAAACAAAAATAGGTCTTCATCAAAATTATGTTCTTTTGTTTATCAAAAGACAGATTATTAATAAGAGTGAAAACACAAACCTATATCATAAGAAAAAAATTCCAAATTCATCTCAATATATATTTTTCTTAGAAAAAATAAAGAGCTCTTACATAAAATTTTAAAATAAAGATATTTTATCTAAATGAAATTGATGAAAATATGGTTATCAAATTGCTGATAAAGTGCATGAAAATATATGAAATTTAATTTGTGACTAGGGAAATGTGAATCATAACTACAACAGAGGTCAGACTAACTGGCTCAGCAGGTTAAGGCAGTTGCCACAAAGCCTGACCACTTAAGTTTGATCCCTGGAATTCACATGGTGGAAGAAGAGAAATGACTCCCTAGATGTTCTCTGATCTCCAGAGAGGTTCTATGGCATATGATCCCCATTCCTCCACACAAATAAGTAGATAAATATAATTTTAAAAAATACTGGAAGTTACTACTTTTCACCCATGTTAAACTAAATAGAAAAAATAAGGGGTTAAAATGATGTGAAGAAATTGAAATACTAATACTTTGCTGGTGAATGACTTAATAGTCAAGAACTTATCATATCAAGAAATTAAAAATATAAATATCTTATTGCTCAGAAATTCTTTATTCAGACTTTGAGTCAAAAGATTTTAAAAATGGAAGCTCAAAAAATCTTATAAGTAAACATTCCTAGTAGCACTATTTGCAATAACCAAAGGTAAAAATAACTTAAATGTAAAGCTGAGGAATGGATAAAAAATGTGATAGAATTGATGCAATAAAATATTTTTCTCTCATTGAACAGAGTGATTTAGTGATCCATACTCCAATATGGATGAACCTTGCCAGAATAATGACAAACTAAAAGCAGCCATAAGTCAAAGGTTACTTATTGCATGGCTTCATTTACATAAAACCAAATGCATAGGCACAAAGAGATTGTTGGTTCCTAAACTATGAGCAGGGTGACACGGGAAAGACTGTTTGAGGCTTATAGTGTTTCTGTTTGGGATAAAAATATTGAAATGGTGATGCTTGCAGCACATTGTATATGTATTCATGTCACAGACTTTCACACCACAAAATCTTTAATACAGTAATTTTATCAAGATGAGTTAAGAAAGGATTATTTTGCTGCCAGTGAATCACTCATAAGTTTCTCTGTCTATAGAATTGGCTGCTTCCAGAGAACAGCACTTGGAGACAGCTATGTCTGATATATTTCATGAGGGACAGAAGTTGGACACTGCAGGGTAAAGCAAGATAATTTCAACATGTCAAAGCCTGTGATTAAAAAGTCTGAATCATAACTTTCAATGGTGAAGAGGAGTGTGACTGAGAAAGTATGGTACATGATAACATCGGCTGCCAAGAGGGAGATCTGAAAAAAAGATGTGCTACTGAAGATAATCTCTCCACTTCTACTCTTGCCAAGGGCTACACCAGGCAGGCTTTTGTCCTTACCATTTTCTGAAAAATTCCAGAATACTGTGCACCACTCTCCAAGTAAGGCATAAGTGCTTTAAATCAAATTCTATGAAGTACACACCTATAGTCAAAGGCTTAGGAGTTCGAGAGAGTATGGAGGAAAGACACGTTTCTTTTCTTTGCTATTTCATTTTAGCAAATCATTCTGTCCTTGACCTACCTCCAGGGCCTGTATGAAGCAATTCCAACACACTTCTTGCAATCTTAATTAACATATACTTAATGACCAGTGCATACTAATCCCCCTTTCTCTGCTTATATGTTAGTTCCTCCTTTCATGTGGCTCTTACATTGAGCCAGGCCACTGAAGCAGTACAGAATCCAATTTCTTAATCATGTTTGACTTGAGAGCTACCCTGGAAAATTCCAGGATTCTGATGTCTGCTGGACCTCTCCATTAGGGTTTTGGCAATGAATTCAGACTCATGGGACTTCCATTTTTATTGCACATTTTGACACGTGAAGGCAAAGAAGGCAGCAGGAGTGTGAGAATGTATCAACAAGAGGTAATGAAGCGATGGAGCCTAAGAGAAATTAGACGTGGTAGTAATTGAATTTGCAGGCGGGGAAGATGAAATAATGTGGAAACAAGTTCATGAACTTATACTTATATAAGATGAGTACAAATTTACCATTATTTACTCTGTAAAGTGACCTGAACCTAAAATGAAAAATCAACTGACTAATTTTAAAAAGGAGCCATAAAATGTGTGTGGAAACCCAGGCCTTTGGAGACACTAACATATTAACCTTCCCTGTGAAAGCCAGCTAGCCTTCACATGCTGTTAGCCAGCTTTTGTTAGCAGAATGAAATACTTGAGGCAAGCTACTTAATGAGGAAAAAAGAGACTTATTTAGCTCATAGTTTTGTGGTCTGAAATAGGAAAGCCTTGCTGGTTTGGTTTCTGGTCAGGGAAATGGATAACAGCAAATTATGGCATGGGTGTATGAAGGAGCAAGGGTTCATATCTCAAACTTACCTGAGAGAAGTTGTAGAGAGAGGTTGGATGAGCCTTGGCTCAGGCTCCTGTGGGGGATGTAGTGTGGTGCATGCGTGTGTACACACTGTGTAAGCCGGAAGACAACCGATTGGTCCTCAGGACACATTCGACTTGATTTCTAAGATATGGTATCTCATTGGCCTTGAGCTCACCTAATTAGGCTAGGCTGACTGACCAGCTAGAGCCAGGCAAAGACTGTCTCTGTCTTTACAGTATGGTGGTTATATGCATATGCCACCAATCTTGACTTTTTTTAAACAAAGGTACTGAAAATCAAACTCAGGCTCTCATGTTTACACAGCTAACGTCTTATAAACTACCAAGGTCTCAAGAGAGCTATCTGAAACTCTGGCAAATATAACACCCAGAGAAAAACCAAAGGACCTCACTCTGGGTGCCCCTTCTTTAAAGGTTCCATTATGCCTATGAGTACGAATCTAGGGATAAATCTCCTAGCACATAGATCCTTTGGAGAAAACAATCATTTATTATAGGAGGTTACTAGGAAGCACCTCATTGGTCTTATTACTCTCAGTGTAATATTTACTTGCTTTATTAGAAAATTATTGGTTTTTGTGGGGTTCCCTTCATTAAAACCACCCCATTATCTCAATGGAGAACACACAGCATGACGACCTGGAAGGAATGCTATGCATCAAGGTGTTATAGATAAAAGGGAACTCACTGTGTGTAACTTGACATGGACATTTAGGTTTTTACTTATCGAAGGCTACTAGTAAGCAGTTTGCACAGGAGAAGTAGGTAAATTAGTGGGTTTTAACTTTCCTAGTGTTGTGACCCTTTAACACAGTTCCTCATCTTGTGGTGACCCCCGCCAACCATACAATTATTTTCGTTGCTACTTTATAACTATATTTTTGCCGCTGTTATGAATCATAATATAAATATCTGATATGCAACTCCTGTGAAAAGGTCATTCAACCCCCCAAAGGGGGTGTTGCACACAGGTTGAGAACCACTGCAGTGGTTTCTTTGAAATCTGTTTGACTATTTTAATTTAATACCTCTAGTTTCAAAACTTGTCTTTAGAGCCCATTTTACTTATTTCAGTTAGCATGCAAAATAATGAGTTTTATTATGATATCTTCATCCAAAGAGAACAGTGACTTGCTCATCCTTCTTCCTCCCTCTCCTTTGATGGTCCTCCTTGTTTTCCAACATAGTTTCCTTTTGTTTTTCATGTCATATGTGTGTATGTCTAGATATGTATATATAAATAAATCTAGCTTCCACATGGGAGAGAAAAGATGTATATTTTTGTGTTTCTTACTTCTACTACTTTTTATTGTTCTCATCTTCCCCATGTACTTTAATATTAGCATGTTCATAGTATATTTTGCATTCATAAAATGAATTCTTGTACAGGAAAGGCTTTATTTTTGCTCTATGGCTTTCTATATACATTTGTTCCAACTAACTAAAAACTGTATTTTTCTTACATGATGCATGAAGATGTGGCTGATTATTTTAATATGAAGTAGACAGAATTGTCACATAGGTTGCATGTAAGTTACGGTAGACCAGACCTCAGAAAGATGCATATAGAGTAGTTTCACAGCTGCAGTTTACAAATGAGAAAGCTCCGCAACATTAACGTGGCTCTGCCCCCATTCAGCTCAGTTAGTTCCTTGCAGTAATACCTCTTAAAACTAACCCTCTTCTTACTGTGAGAACCAAAGCTACCCAGCATAGAGACAAAAGATCAGCATCTGAATAGATACTGAAAATCAAATTCAGTGAGAAATAGAAACAAAATAGGAAATAAGCAGGAGACAACATGGAGCCGAGGGTACTGGAGGGCATATTCCTGACCATTTGTTATAGGGTTTTTGTTTGTTTGTTTGTTTGTTTGTTTCAGGAAGACTTTGCACATACTAGTAAGTTCAGTTAGTGTGTTCAATTCTGGGGAGGAAAAAAGTAAAATTCAAAAAGAATTGAACTTTCTACCTGTCTAGAAATGGGAGAACATTAGGGTCATTAAATCCTACGAACATAAGTTAGAATTTTTGGGGATCAGCTAGACTGTACGTTATTCTACACTCAAAGATTCCATTGCCGAGATCAATGAACACATTGCCTGGGTTTGATCACTTGGCATTTTTTGAGCCAAACCAAAGCCTCAAAGTAAATATTTCCTACATAGATCATTGAGGCCACAAATGAAAATGTAAGGACTAGCAGTAGGAAAAATATTGCTTTAAAGTTACTTGCAAACCATTCTGCATGAATTAGTGACTAAAGAATGCAACTGGCAAGGGATGCTTACACAGAGGAGGACAGGAGAATGAGCAGTTGTACATTTTCAAGTTGTTACAACTCCAAACCTCCCAAATTGTCCCATTTTTTCACATGATAACTAAAGTAAGCTTCTACTGCTTCTTAAACTTGTGAATTTCTCTTCAATAGCTTTCCAGGAACCGCAGAGGAGACAAACTAACAACCAGCCTCTCAGCATTTAGTTTCAGGAGAAGAAATCCATAGGAACTTAGCAAGTTCTATATGCCGTTGGGGTGAAATGTAAGTACGGATAACAGCTTTAGTAATATAAGTTAGTTTTCTTCTGGGTAAATTGCCCCCAGGTGACAGACAATTGTACAGACCACATTAATGTAGCCACTATACTTTAAAAGCTGTTCCTTTCTCAATTGTTCAATGATTCAGTCTTTGGCTGTGGGAGAATAAGGCCCATTCAGCTAAATTTATACGAATTTCTTCCAAGCACACTCCATACTTGCTCAGAGGAGAAACCAAGACTTCTGGCTCACCATGTTGTTTCATTTGATAAATGTGCACCCCTTTTTAGAGGAATGCTTCAATCCCTTATGGAATACACTGTCTATTATGGAGCTGGAGGGTGATGCAGTTCATCTAGCATCTCCATCAACAGCTGATCAGTGAATCATTCTGCTCTTTTTATCCAAATAAAATTAATGATTTGATATTTTTACAAAGGAAGATATTGCTTTACAAAATAAATATTAACTTGTAGATTCAAAGTGAGCCTAATCACTCAAATTTTCAGCCACAGTTATTGAGCAACTACTCTATGCAAAAATATTACTTTTTATACACATGAAAATGATATGGTAGGTCAAACTCTGTTATCTTTTATAAGAAATGTCAATGATTTGGCCATGGATATGTCACTAACACATTTAAAGGATGAGCATCTTCTAATTGTAAAATTTACAAGTCAAATATATGCAACCATAAAGCCAAACCAGGATAAACTGTCATAAACTTGGATGTGAAAACAAAGCTACAATAAGAAAAGTATACATTATGGATATCCTGAGATTATAATTGAGAAAATTATAAATGCAAATAACAACAAAGGTTTTGTTTTATCCAAAGGGAAGTGGACTTGGGAAATTATCTATCAGTTTCAGTGTGTAGGAAAGCTGTCACACTTAACTTCAGCTTCTGTTGCCAGCTTCTGTGGGGAATGGAAACCCTGAATGATTGTGTAAGGAGCACTCGAATCCTGAGTGACTGTACTGACAAGTCCCCAGTGCCTCAAATCCATGGGAATTGGCAAAGCCTTCCCTAGTCTATGTGCCAATGTTGCCAGAACGTACAGAAAGCATCAGCCGTAGCTTCTTCCCTCCAGATATCCTCAGCATGAGACTGCTCCTGTATAGAAACCTCCTATTGTGACTACCTAAACCCTTCCTCTGTAATGAGGTTCTGGATTGTTGAGTACTAGGTGCCACTCCATCAGAGTGAGCAAAGCCCATTTGATTCCAACTTCTCTGCACACATGCCTGTGTGTCTGTCCTTTCTTCACTCCCTCATTGTCCCAGTCAAGTGTCTAGGACCAAGCTGTGTAGGATGTGGTGATCTTCAGATCTGTTAAATGAAAACTGGTGGTCAGAAAGATGACCTCAAGATCCTAAATTTCTTTCAGTAAATAAAAATCCAATTAGGATACTCTTGATAAGCTAAGACACATGATTATTCTTTCCTTAATTTTTAAATAATAACTTGTTTTAGCTAACTTACTTGAACCAAACAAATTAATACAAAACTATCTTTTTTAGTTAGTATCCTGGTTAAAGATTGGTTCTTGATTGTGCGATTGGTGTCTCTCTGATGAGCCTCTTGCCTAATAATAACCTCTAGGGATCATCCACTGTATGAACTTTTTGTGATTGGGAGCTTGAAAAGAGTTACTAAAATACAAATGCAAATAGAGATATAATTCATTAATCATTCAATAATTATTTAGCGGATGTTAACTAATATGTTAATTGTCAACAAATCTAAGTTTATGTGAATTTGTGATTACAGAACTGTGAAACAGGAAAGTGAAGGACCTAGAAAGATCACAAAGGATGCTATTAGAGGCTTAGTTGTAGAAAAGGAGATAATAAACAAATCCAAATATAAAAGAAAATAGCATTTTATGCATTACTGGTGATATCAGAAATATGTATATAGTTAACTTTAAAAGCAATTTGATAGCACCAAATAATGATAAACATGCAGAATATAATCCTGCAATTACATTTCAACGCTGTATTTTGCATAAATTTACTGAACATAAGAACATATGTATGAGAATTCTGTTGTCAGCATTTTTCATATAAAGAAACCAAACCGACTCATCAGTTGGAGTTCCGATAGATTTTTGTAAGGAATATTATACTTTAGTCTATATATAAATATAAACGTGAATATCTTGATATAGATATGAATACTTTATGGTATGTGTACCAAGGAAATACACACAATATTTGAAATGTGTATGATACTGATAGAATATCTATTGCTTTCATATAAGTTAAACCATAAAATTTGAGAAGTGTATATAACAACATTATATAAAGAAAACCACTAAGTTTATAATGCATATTCAATGCAACATATATATGCACACAAAGGTGATGCATTTAATTTGGATAATAACATAATAAACACATACTATCTAATCTTACCATTATAAAGCACATGACATCTATTCTTGTGTAAACATTAAAAATGTGAAGCTACAGAGTCTGAAGTAGCAATCATGGAGCCCACATTGTGTCTGCTCTAGCTCTTCTGCATACACACTATGGTAGTTCAGCTTGGGGTTTTTGTGTGACTCCTAAGACTGGGAGCAGGGTGTCTCTGACTCTTTTCTCTGCCCTTGGGACCCTTTTCCTCCTGCTGGGTTGCCTTGTCCAGTCTTGATATGAGGATCTGTACCTCATCTTATTGCATCTTGTTATATGCCTTGTTTGGAAGTCTGCTCTTTTCTGAAGGAAATTGGAGGAGCAGAGATAGAGGATAATGGAAGAAGTGGAAGGAGGGGAAACTGTGGTCATGATGTATTGAAAAAAAAAGAAGAAAAGAAAAAAATACTCAAGCCAGGAAGTCATGGCGCACACCTTTAATCCCAGCACTCAGGAGGCAGAGGCAGGTGTAGCTCTGTGAGTTCAAGGCCAGCCTGGTCTACAGAGCAAGTTCCAGGACAGCCAGAGATGTTACACAGAGGAACCCTGTCTCAAAAAACAAAACAAATAGACAAACAAAAGTAAAAAACATAAAGAACAAATGTTAAGCTATACATCTTTACAAATAAAGCATGGAATAAATCTTTATGCAAACTCATTCTGCTTTTTTTGATAGAGAGGGTATTTTTTTCATAAAATTGTTGAAAATCTCATAGGAGATCCATATTTGTAACAAACAATTTCATATGAAAAGATTTACTGAATAACCACTAATTACTTCCTGAAGTAGCAACTGCACAGTGATTACTACTGTTTACTGATAATATTATTTCCTAAGTGTAGTAACACTAAGGTAGGATTCATTGGCTAAACACCTAGATTTTAATGTTTGACCTGTGAATTCCACATGAGTATGGTTTGACAAAGTACAGGTCTCTGTTTTTATTTATTTCTACACATGACTCAATACAAGATTCTACAATAAATAACACTAAAAGAGTTTTTTATCAGAGATGAGTGGCCTCAACTTATATATCTAACATCATACCTACTGTTTTGTTATGCTCATGCACCCAGGCTTTCTTCCTGCCCTCAATTTCTGCTCCATTAGCACATATAAATTTTAGCCACGAAAACTTTCCAAGCACACTTAAAGCAAGTTTGGGAAGTGTAACTGTTCTGTCACACTGTGCATGGTGCACTGAGAGCTCCTTGTATTTGTTGTAATTATTCCAATTTCAGTGTGACTTATCGAGAAGTGGGAAGGAGTGTATCAATTTGTCTTACTAAGTTTCTTGATTTTTTTCATACCACAATTTATTGTGGATTACTATTGCTATAATTACTTTTGTTTATAATGTTGAATGAATGAAAGATTTTAAAATTTTTATGTGAGAAAAGTATGATTTTAAAATTATATTATAATTACCTATTACATTATCCATTTACAAAGGTGCTTGAAGAAAATTTTAAAGAACATAGTAAAATACACTAAAAAGTAAGTCATTTTAATTTTCAAAAGCTTTCAGTGTTTTCCTGTTTTGACCACAAGGGGACGCAAGGAGACCAAATACAAGAAAAATGTATAAAAGGTCTTTGATTAAAAAATTTTGCAGTTGTTTTTAAACTGTTTGAAAGGTGATTTATTTCAGCACTGGTGTGTATTTATTTTATAAAACACACTGAACTGTTTTATAAAAGTCACTGAACATTAGAGTTGGCTAAATATTAAGTCATTCCATATTCTTCCCTGAATTTGGACCTAAGAAAATAGTTTTGTTGTTTGCTGAAACAGCTTAGTCCTCTTTAATTTGTTGGATGAAGAAAAAAGCCACCAAGAACATGCCTGCAGCTGTCACTGTACCAGACAGACATTTTAAAGCGGACAGGAACACCTTTTGTTAAATGTGCCGTATTAAGGAAACTAAGGAGGTGATTTTCCTTTTTAGACTGGTCACATTTTCACATGGTAAAGTGTTAGTAATTTATGAAATTTCTTTTAAAATGTTTTTTAAAAGATTAACTTTCAGTTCAGAGTACATAATAAATACATAATACATTGCATGTCATAGTCTTTCTCTCTCTCTCAGACACGTGCACATATGCACACACACTCACGTATTTGTGCACACACATACACACAGTACAAAATGAGGCAAAACTAGCATGTTTTAATAGAAATACAAATAATTTAATGCTAAATATACACAAACAAAACCTATTTTTCATACATTCATGTAGCATAGGGGTGTAAGTTATTTGCTACAACTTCAGAAAGAGAAAGTATTAATAGAAAAGGGGGGAGGGACAGCAAGCAAAACAGAACTTCAAAATGGAAAATGTTTCAACAACTTTAAAAAGCAGATATTTCCCAAGTGAAATATATTCCATTTGAAATATTATACAAGCCAAAATTCAAGCAAATGGTTTTCAACTTTAGGTAAAAGAAGTTGGAAACAAATTTGAATGTTTATTTTACCCTTCAGTCAGGCTACTATGAAAATTTACAGTGATTCTTTTTGTAAGTGTTGTAGGAAGAATTATCTGTAGATTTGAAAAATTTTATACATACATACATATACACATATAGGTATATAAATTGTATACATATATACATGCATAAATATAGCTTTCAAAATAGTATTTTAAATTCTTATCTCTTTTACAAGAAGGATAGGGGAAAATATGAACTAGAACACTGACAATTAACTATTTCTTAGAATTATTTTTATAAAAAATTAAAATCTGAACTATCACAATATATACAGCAAGGATTTCCAGAGCAAGATCTACTTTTCAAAACCATCTCTTCTACTTTGTGAAATGCATAACTATGAACTACATTCTTTTAAAGTGTGCTCCTCAATTTTGTTATCCCATATAGTTGAACACATTTGGAAATATTCAGTCCTTTATGTTACAAGCTGCCTCTTTATTGGGTTTGTTCGTGTGCTGTTTTTTAGCAAGTACTTATGGAGTGTGAACTATATGTAAGCAGCTTGGCTTTTGGAAAGAAATACAGCATTATCTATGAATGGGGGAGGTTTTTAATAGCTGGAGGACAACAAATTACAGAATGGGGAAGATTAAGTTCCCACAGACACGAGACACATTACAGGATATGCCACACAGATACTAAATGCTTTGACATTTCAGAAAAGAGATGGAGTGGGGAAAGTAAATACACAAAATGAGGACTGATGGGCAGGAAATGCCTGAGTATTTAAGTTAAGCAGAGTTCTGAACTAGTTAATAAAATTATACATTTGCACAATGATTTAGTGAGAAAGAATACACTGGTCTCACTGAACTAAATATTGCACATTAAGAATACAAGGTAAATAAAATTAGAATATATGAGAGCCAAATGCTTGTAAGCACTAGATGATATACTTTATGTAGTATGATACTGTCAAGAAGAATAGAGAGGACGAGGTGAGAGTGGAGCTAAAAGAATATAGGAAAGGCTGTCCTCCATATCTAATATGTACTTGTATAAAAATGTCTTCACACAACCTAACACCATGGACAATGCATGTAATAGTGACTAAGTTAAGTAAATAAATGAGGCAAGGAAATATTTTAGTGGGTAAAGTAACAAACAGAGGAACCCATATCTGAATCCCTAGTACCAACAATAACAGAGCCTACACATGTAATTTCAATACTGTGAGGGGCTGAGACAGGAAGATGATTGGGGTTTGCCAGCTACTAGCCTACCTCCAGGTTCTTTGAGAAAAACTCTTCCAAGAGAATAAGGCAAGGGGATGACAGAGCAGGATAGCCAACATCCTTTTTTGGCTTCCACATCCACATGCGCAGGCAAGCACACCTGCATCTGCACATGTGTACACTTGCATACATCACACACAGCTACCCTTCACACCAATTAATAAATCAACTTAATTAACATCAAATAATTTGAGTCAGGCAACTGAAAATTTAAAGTCTTTTAAAAAGATAAAGCTGGATGTGTTTTTACCAAGTGAACAAGAGGAGAGAATTGAAGACTAGTACTATGGCCTGTAGGCAAGAAGACAGACATGAACAATTGATGATGTTATATGTCAGGTCTTAAAATTTCCTCCCAAAGCCCATGCTTTGGAGATACAGTCATCAGTTAAGTGCTACTGAGATGCTTTGGAAACTTAAAAAGGTAAATAAAGGACATTGAGCCTATAATTTGTGACCTTAGAGAAGCTAAATAAGAAGGTGAACCCAAAGAAAAATATATTGTTATCCTCCTGTATATTGGAAGTAGACAAGATCGCCGGGCAAAAGTTGGGAGCTCGGGGGTGGGGGTGAGTTGGGGGAAGGGGAGATGGTTGAGATGGAGGAAGGGTGGATATGGGAGCAGGGAAGAAGATATCTT